>JAQQPU010010136.1:0-30910 GCA_029168905.1 Artemia sp. Kazakhstan ARC1039 | reverse complement strand
AGGTATTAATAATGGAATACTAATCGCTCAAATTAGGACTAAAAAGTGCATGGTATCAGTCTTAATAGTATATGTCCCTGTAGAATTGACTGATGGAGATACTAGTGACTCAAATGAATTTTACTCACAGGAACAAATAGACAGGGTCTCAGGTAAAAATATGGTGTTTTATTGGGAGATTTTAATGCCTGGGTTGGTAAAAATGGGGATACATGGTATCCTAGCCTAGGTAAATTTGATATAGGAAAAGAAAACAGTAATGGCCACAGACTGCTGCAATTTTGTAGGTATAACAATCTAGTTATAACCAATACGGTCATTCGGTCATAAAATGGCCCATAAGCTAAAATGGTATTATCATGATGGTGAGACAGCCAACCTTATAGATCATGTTATTGTAAACATTCGACAAGCAGGATCAATGCAAGATACTCGGGTATACAGGAGTGCTGTTATTGATGTTGAGAGTAAGAATCACCATCTAGTACTGTGTAGGGTTAATTTAAAACTGAAATTTCGGCAGGGTAACTACCTTCCGGGAAGGTATGTCGCTGTTAGACAGCAGGATGACAATTTGAGAGAAGCTTTCTAGGAACAGTTGAATACTAAACTGCAGAGTTTAAAGCTAGACAATGTAGAACGTGGATGGAGTAATTTTAGAAAAATAATTTGTGAAGTTGCTGCTGATGTCTTAGGGAAGAAAGTAGAAATGCAACTAAGAATATTAGTGAAAAGGCTTTATGTTTAATAGAGAGAAGGGGCTTGTACAAAAATTATTTGAGTGACAGACCATATAAAATATTAACTATGGAGGTGTGAAGTGGATACCACGGATAAAATTTCCAAGGATCTGGAAAATGCAGCTAGACAGCATAATAGTAAAATATTTTACTGGCATGTTAATAAATTGAGAGTGAGTAGTTATTATGGACATATCCCAGTTAAAGATAGAAACGGGGGCGCAATTATTGATAAGGAAAGAGCTAAAGAGAGATGGGGAGAACATTTTGAGAACATGCTAAACCGGAATAGAGATATAGAGGAAAAACAATATAGAGGAAAATGAAAAGGTTTGCGACACCTTGGATGTGAAGGGAAATTTATTTTGTGAGGAATAGTTAGTGATAGTACTAAAAAGGCTAAAACATAATAAGGCCCCAGGCGCGAATAGTGTGGTAAATGAGTTTCATAAATATGGTGACTATGAGGTTAGAAATAAGTTACTGAAGAATAAGAACATGATTTTTGAAAAAGGAGAAGTGCCTAGCAATTGTCAGAAAACCATGATTAAACCCCTGATATGAGGAAGGTGATAAGAGTGAGTGTGGTAATTATAGAAGCATTAGACTGGTTTCTGTTGGTATTAAATTACTTAGTATTATGAAACCTTTACGACTTAGAGAGACAAATATCTTCTCTTTAGTTAATAATTGAGAAGTGCATGAGTCATCAAACACCTTTAGTACTCATTTCTGTAGATTTTGAGCAACCATTTGATCCAGATGATTTTCTTGCATGGTATACCAGAAAAAATGCATTGAAGTGATTAGTACTATGTGCGAGAATAACATTGCAGCGGTTAAGGTAGGAAATGAGGCTAGTAGCTGGTTTTGTATTAAATTAGGTGTTACGAAGAGTTGCGTTCTATCCCCATTTGTACGGATTATTTTCATGGACTTTGTCCTGACACGCCCATTTTACAGTCGTATCTGGTTACAAATCACTTTGAAGATGCCTTGAAAGTTTCGATTCAGACCCTTAGTTTTTCCTAAGATATTGTTAATACACCCTCCTGGCAATCTTGGGTTCAAATAGTGTCTTTTCCTTTAGCTCAACATCCCCGACAACATGCTCTGATTAGTCAAACGCAACACACATAGCTCTTCCTGGGATTTTGTATATGCACCCTTTCTACAATCTGGATGTATATAATACCTTTTGATTTATTTTACACACCTTCAGTTCTCCCAGATAGTTAAAGCCTAATGTCCTGTTGTGTTCGTAANTCAGTTCTCCCAGATAGTTAAAGCCTAATGTCCTGTTGTGTTCGTAAAATTTTGTATTTGGGCCATTTTGACAACCTAGATGCACTTAAAACCTTTTAATTTAGTTCAAAAGCAGCAGAAGTAGTAACAATAGTAATAGCATTAGCTCTAAGAGTTTTGATTTAATACCCTCAGATGCTCTTGAGATACTGCTAATGTGCTATGTTGACAATCTGCTTGAACATAGTTCCTTTTAATTTAGTTTTAATATCAACACAAACTTCCCCTATATGTTTCTATTTAATACCCTTTTGTGTTCAAGCTTTCAATTTTCAGTCAAATGTTCTCCTTCTGTAGTTTCTACGACAATTTCTTTCGTACACAGTACTTTAGTGAAAAAAAACAAAAAAAACATAGATTCCATTTTGCTCTTTATCATAGGCAGTGCTCTTATAATAGGCAGAACATGCAAATATTCACCATCCCACTGCATCTTGAAAGCCTTACATCAATACCCTTAGTCTTAACACCTTTAGTCTTAGGAACATCAGCAGTCGTAGTAATAGTAGTAGCAGTAGTATGCACATAATGAATTTTCGTTAATTCAACATCCCCCTGAAGGCGCTCTGAAAGTTTCAATGAAACACTCTAAGTCTTTTGATTAGTTCAACATGCTCCTCAATATGCAACGAAGAAGTCAATTGGACGTTCTATGCTGTTCCTCTGATATTGCTGATACTTCGTTTTGACAACCCGCGTACACATAATGTTTGGATTTCGTTCAGAAATTTAGTAGTATAGTAGCAGTGGAAGTGTTAATAGAATGCATATAGTGCTTTTTGGTCAGTTTGACATCCTCTTGAATCCCAAAACCAACCATTGTGGCAACAAAAAGACAGAAAGATTTGAGCACCATTGCGTAATAAGATTTACAACTATTTTTGATTGATATATGTTCCAGCAGCACAGCGGAACCACTGAATAAAAGTTCGAAGGAGATGATGTCAAGTCTAGAGGGTGTCTTTCTCAGCAAGGAGCCCTTCTTAGATCCCAGCGGCAAGGATACCCAGAAAACCTCGGCAATCCTTAGCATTGCTTTTCAATGGGAATATGTCGGCAATCTAAAACAAGGCAATGTCCACGTGATAAATTATGTTCTTAATCCTAAGGATGCCTCATGGCAGTGCATTGAGAATATACGTCTTTTCAAGCCTAATTCTTGTGGTTTTTCTCCCCAGGTTTTCTTCTGGAAGATCCTGTGAAAAACTAAGAATTAGAGCCACTACGGTTTTCTACTTTTCTAGTGCCCTTTTTAAGTGACCAAAAAAATGTAGGGCAACTAGGCCCCCTCCCAAGCTCATTTTTTCCCAAAGTCACCCGATAAAAATTTTGAGATGGCCATTTTGTTCAGCATAGTTGAAAATCTATTAAACATGTCTTTTACGATGACTTAATCCCCCACAGTTCCCAGGAATTTTAATGAAAATCACACCGTCAGATTCAGCGTATCAGAAAACTCTATTACATTGGTTTCAAGCTCATATCTGCAAAAATGTGCAACTTTCTATTTTTTGCCAGAAGAGATCACGGATGCGTGTATTTTTTTAAAGGGGTAATCGTACCGACCCCGTGGTCCTACAAAATCAAAAGAGAGCTCATTCGAACGGAAATTAAAGTTATAGTGCCCTTTTCAGAGACCAAAAATGCTGGAGGTTAACTTGGCCCCCTCCCACGCCCCTTTTTTCCCAATTTTGTCTGATTCACAAGGGAACAATTTTTTTTGTACTTTCATCAGAGATATTTATTATAATTAACGGCCTTTGTGATTAAGGAGTCATTCTTAAAGACTTGGAACACGATTTGAATTTAACGTAAAAAGCGAGGTATTGACTAGGGGGCGAACCCCATAATATACGCAATAAAAATATACGAATGTAGAAATTCGTTACGTAAGTTAATTTATAAATTACGTCAGAACCAAATTTAGAGAAAGCCATTTAGCAAAAGAAAAGTAAAATTAATATGCAAATTTTGTTTTATTTATTCAATGACGGTGAGCCAAAATAAAAGCTGCATTAACTAAAAAACGATCAGAAATTAAATAAAAAAAACAAGTTTTTTTCAAACTGAAGGTAAGGAGCGACATTAAAACTTAAAACGAACAGAAATTATTCCATATGTGAAAGGGGATGTCCCCTCCTCAACGCCTCGCTCCTTAAGCTAAAGTTTTTTATTGTTAAAAAAAATAAAGTTGTGGGAAAGTCAAACTTTAGCGTAAAGAGCGAGGTGTTGAGGAGGGGACATCCCCTTTCATATACGGAATAATTTCTGTTCGTTTTAAGTTTTAATGTCGCTCCTTACTTTCAGTTTTAAAAAACTTGTTTTTATTTTATTTAATTATCTAAAGCGATCGACAGCAGCATATGTCTATGGTATGTGATAAAACTGACAATAGCTTTTTAATTATTTTCCTCAGAAACAGAATTGTGCAAGGGTATGAAATTCTTATTCACTTCTTTACATTCTTCTTTTCTAATTTCCTCCTCGATATTTTTAATTAGATTTCTTGAACATTGATTGTAAATAAAGCTACAATGAGAATTTCGTTTTATTTAATATTAAGACAATTCTCGAACTAGAAACTGCATTAACGCGCGTTAAGCCTTGGTCTTAATTCCGTGGACAAACCATTGTATTTTTATTTGACAGCTTGTTAACTATTAATAAGATTCATTTAAAATATTTTTTCCACAAAACAAGTTTCAAATAGTTCTTAGTAATGAACTGTAAGTAAGAAGTGATGCGGCTCCATAGTAACCAAAACTAAGGAGTCAAAATAATGGGATTATGATGCTTATTCAAAATATGTAAAATTCATCAAATTTAATGGTACCCATCAAAAGTTATGAGCCAGAGAAAATCTGTCCAAAAGAGAGGAAACACCCCCAAAACCTCCAGTGATCTTAATAAAAGTCACTCCATCAGATTCAGCATACCAGAGAACTCTACTGTAGAGGTTTCAAGCTCCCATGTACAAAAATGTGGAATTTTGCGGTTTTTTTTGCCAGAAGAAAGATCAGGGACGCGTGTTTTTTCGCCTTACTTATTTTTTTTCATTGGTGATCATATCAATCTAGCGATCGTAGAAGATCAGGAAAGGGCTCATTTGATTGGAAATCAAAAGTTCTAGTTCCCTTCTTAGGTGACTAAAAATATAGGAGGGCAATTTAAAAAAACAAGGTTTTTCAACTGACAGTTAGGAGCGACATTAAAACTTAAAGCGAACAGAATTTATTAAGTATGTGGGGGGGGGGGGGTCGACCACTCTTGATACTTTGCTCTTTGCGGTAAAATTGTTTTTTAGTAGTTTGAAAAGAGCTATTCTAATTAAACGGTGTTTGTGATTCATGAGTCATTCTTAGAAAGGGACAAAATTCATACTTAATCGTAAAGAGCGAGGTATTGACAAGGGGGTGACTTCACTCCTATACGTAATAATTCTGTTCATTTTAAGGTTTAATGTTGCTCCTTACTTTCAGTAGAAACAGCTTATTTCTTTCTTTATTTATTTTTTTCCAAGAAATTTTAAGAGCTACATTAAACCAATAATGATCAGAAATAAAGAAACAAATCACCATCAATAAATAAATGAAACTCCTTTCCCCCCAAAAAACAAACAAACAGAAATTACAATTAATAGTTCAGTCAAAGCATAAAAAAAGACAAACTGACAAAAAGTGTAAAAAAAGTAGCAAAAGTATGAGAAGTATAAAAAGGTTGGGAAAGGATAATATACGCAAGGGGGGATTGTAAACCTCAAAGATAAGGTATTTAATTATTGAGATACTGATAGTACCCTTTTAGTTCTTCTCAGACTATCCCTTCCAGAAATGGCACTCAAATTGTACTTCTTGGGTGCCATCTTTGAATAAACTGTTTAAAGTTTCTTATTGTTCTTAATATTGTTAATATTGTTTATTGTTTTACAAAATAGAATAGTGAGAACGAGTCAAACTTTAGCGTAAAGAGCGAGGTGTTGAGAAGCGAACAACCCCTTTCGTATACGGAATAATTTCTGTTCGTTTTAAGTTTTAATGTCAATCCTTACTTTCAGGTAAAAAACTTGGTTTTTTTATTTAATTTCTGAACGTTTTCAAATTAAAGCAGGTTTGGATTTTGGCTCACCGTATATGAATAATTAAAACGAAGTTTTCATATTAATTTTACTTTTTTTTGACTAAATGGCGTTAACGATTGTTTTTATTAGTAATAAATATACGTAACTTACGAATTAACTTACGTAACGGACTTCTATATTCTTATATTTTTATTACGCATATTAGGGGGTTCACCCCCTAGTCAATACCTCGCTCTTTACGCTTAAAGCTCGAAATTTTTTCTAGTTCTTTAAGAATGACCCCTTAATCACAAAGGCCGTTAATTAGAATAAATAGTTCTTAAGAAAGTACTAAAGAAAACTTTAGCGCAAAGAACGAGGTATTGCCTACGGGGCGAACCCAATGATATACATAATAGTTTCTGTGCGTTTTAAGTTTTGATGCTGAAACGTTTACAGCTTTAAAATTTTTCAATTGAAAATTTGTTTTTTATTTAATTTCCGATCGTTTTTTTAAATAATGCTGGGATATCTGGCGCCCCCTTCATAGCAATGTCTCTTTACCCATGAAAACTTCCTCCGTGGAAAGATATTCCAACGTATACCCCGATCCACCCCCTCCCCCAACTACCAGATCCCCCCCCTTAAAACGACTGCATACTTCCCTGTAACCAATATAGTATGTAAACACTGGGCAAAGTTCATAACTTGCAGTCCTTCCCCCGGGAACTGCGGGGGATTAAGTCATCCTGAAAGACGAATTTATTATATATTTTTTACCATGCTGAATAAAATGGCTATCTCAACATTTTGATTGGATGACTTTGGGAAAAAAATGAACGTTGGAGGGGGCCTAGTTGCCCTCTGTTTTTTTGGTCGCTTAAAAACGGCACTAGAACTTTCAATTTTTGTTTGAATGAGCCCTCCCACCATATTTTAGAACCACTGTGTCGATACTGAGAACCCCTGGGAAAAAAACAAAAAACAAAACAAAAAAAACAAATAAACACGCATCCGTGATCAGTCTTCTGGCAAAACATACAAAATTCCACATTTTTGCAGATATGAGCTTGAAACATGTACAGTAGGGTTCTCTGATACGCTGAATCTGATGGTGTGATTTTCATTAACGTTCTATAGCTTTTATGGGGTCTTTCCTCTTTTTTTTTGAAAATCAACCAAATCTTCTCAGGCGCGTGACTTTTGATGGGTAGGACTAAACTTGAAGTAACTTATATATTTGAAATCAGTTTTAAAATATGATTTTTATGATGTATCTATTGGTATCAAAATACCGTTTTTTAGAGTTTCAGTAACTACTGAGTCGGGTCGCTCCTTACTTACAGTTCGTTACCACGAACTGTTTGATCAACAACTGATTCCTAACAACGGATCCCCCTTTTGTCAAAAATAAGGCAACTTTTCCCAGGCGCGTAACTTTTGATGGGTAAGACTAAACCTGATGAAACTTATATATTTGAAATCAGCATAAAAATTTAATTTTTTTTGTATCTATTGGTATCAAAATTCCCTTTTTTATAGTTTCGGTCACTATTGAGCTGGTTCACTCCTTACTTACAGTTCCTTACCACGAACTGTTTGAAACCAACCCAAAAATAGCGCCGTTTGATTTAGTTTTAAGGAGGTTTAAACTTTCGTAAATATTTCCACTTTATACCGTGCTCTAGGGTATAGGGTGTACCTAGCCTTTAAACCCTGAGCCCTAACAGGATTAAAAATATTAGTAAAAGGAATAGTATTATTGAAAATAGTAGTAATATTAGTTTTAAGCAGTAATGGTTTTTACATAGTGTATTTTTGTCTAGTACAACCTCTTCTCCTCATCCTCTCATATATCCAACCTAATAATTTAAGCCGTAGCCTGCCAATTGAATACCTTAGATAATGTGAAAAATATATCCCGCTTTGTTATAGGTGATGATTTTAATGCCAGAAGCCCATTATGGGCTCAAAAGACAACTACAGACATTCCTGGCAAAGAAAAGAAGTGTTTTTAATACATCAAAAATCTTGAATGATCCAAAATAAAAGTACAGTGACAACACAAGTCCAGACGTTACCACAGTTAGTGGTTCCTATCATTCGTTGAAAAGTGGGATGTTCTTGCTGACCATGTATCAATGTCTGATCATTCATATGTTTCGTTCAAGTTAAAGTTCGAAATAGGCTGAGATGAGCCAAAATTTCTGGTCTTTCTACAGATATGAAAAAAAGAATGTTTTTTTTTACATATTTTTTTTAAGTGTATTTTAACCCTTTACATAAAAAAGCATTTTTTCCTTGCAATTCCTTTGGCCGAAGAAAAAAGTTTTTCAGCTATGACCTGAAACTGATGCAACCCAAATAATCCCTTCATGTGAAATCTGACTGTTGAGTTAAAATATAATTCTTATTATATTTAAGCTTAAAACAAAATTATAATTGATTTCCAAAATCTTTTTATGTGTGTTGATGATTGATTTAGTTTGATTTTAAATACTTGATAAATCTAGTAAATCTATTAGGAGTAAGACAGGTAGAACACATATGCAAGCAGTTAAAAACTGGACATATCGAGACGATTTAGGATCAATTTAGAAAACTATTTGACGTCTTAGCAAAACTTTCATGGAAAAATATAGCATAACGTACCTTCACAAATGACCCCATCACCAGTAAAACCGTCTAGACATTTACATATAATGTCAAATCTTAAGACAGGATTACAAGAAGCGAATTCTGAGCACTGCGCACAAGTTAGTGGTCCAGAAGTTGTAGTTTCTGTTGTTGTGTTTCCATTAGGTGTGAATGATTCTGACGTAACTGATATGGTAGATGATTTTTCACTAGAGGAATAATCTGTAGTTACTTCTGTTGTTTCAGACGTAATAAATGTTTCAGAAGTTGACGATGATTGTAAACTAGATGAAGTAACTGTAGATCCTTCGTTTGTCATAGTTGTACTATCTTCACTGGTATTTGCTATGGTTGTTGGAGTAGTAGTTTCTGTGATCGTTGAAGTTGATGTAATTGTAGTTATACTTGCAGTTTTAGTTTCCTTTGATGTTGCTGAGGTAGTGGATGTAGATGTTGCTGAGGTAGTGGTAGTTGAAGTGGATATTTCCGGTTCTGTCGTGGGTTCTTCTCCTGATTCCATTTCTGCAACTATAGAAAAAACAAGACATTAAACAGTTAAGAAAATTCAAGGACAGAATAAATGTTTTTCATAGTAAATCTTCCATCTGTTTAATTTTATCTACAAATTANGTTTTTCATAGTAAATCTTCCATCTGTTTAATTTTATCTACAAATTAAAATTCATCAGTAGAACGAAGTTTGCAACCCATAATGCCAAGTTTCCTCATAATTTGATTGCTGATAGCAGCTTTGGTGAAATGACAAATGATTAACTACAGTACAAATAATTAAATAAAAGAATATTTGAGTGGGTTCATAAAAAGTCACAAGAGAATTCTTTTCTTGGCCAAAAGGTAAAACACATTAATAGAAGGACCATTTGAATCGATACTACAAATTATAGTACCTTCGAGTCACCAAGGTAATCGTACTTCATCAAGTTCCCTTTTCCAAGCATACAACTAACACCAATCAGTATTAATAAATAAATGAAACCCAAAACAAACTGAAATCAAAATAAGTCAAACTCGAAACGAGCAGAAACTAATCTGAGTAGGGTTCTAAACCCAAGGCTTTCTAAAAACAAGAATATAATTTGTACTTTACTGAAAGAATCCTTTTAAATGTTTTTCCTTTTATAACTTTAAGAAATCAAAAATTAATCAAGATTTTAAGGGATAAATATCGGCATTATGTAATATTTATTATATAAATACATTATGTATAATATGTAAAAAAAAAAATGCAAAATTCCACATTTTTGTAGATAGAAGCTTGAAACCTCTACAGTAGGGCTCTCTGATACGCTGAATGTGAGGGTGTGATTTGCATTAGGTTCTATAACTTTTAGGGGTCTTTCCCTCTTTTTTCGAAAATCAGCCAAATTTTCTCAGGTGCTTAACTTTTGATGAGTAGGATTAAACTTGATGAAACTTATATATTTGAAATCAGCATTAAAATATGATTCTTTGTATGTATCTATTGGTATCAAAATCCCGTTTTCTAGAGTTTCGGTTACCATTGAGCCGGGTCGCTCCTTACTTACAGTTTGTTACCACGAACTGTTTGATATCCTTAAAATCTACTGACCGGAAGGGACGACTTAGAATCATTTTTATTATTCTATTCCCCTTTTTTTCAACTGAGTCTACATGCTTACCCCACTTACCCTTCTTTATTAGCCTACACACCAGGTAAATAAACTAATCCACAACAGGCAAATTTTCCATCCCAACTAAAACTCCTCTTTCTCCCCCTTCTCTTATCCCCCAAAGACAAAACCACTGATTTCCTAACATTAAGAACTAACTTTTTTTCTCTCAATTTTTACTAATTGTTTTCTCTAAAATGTCCAAAAGCATTTATGGGCTTTTTGCAAAATAAACCAACAGAACATAGTCATTAGCAAACATTAGATAAAAAAACGCTTCAAATTAAGCTGCACAAATTAAGCTGTCCTGGTAAAGTGCCTGGTACTGCTCAAACTAATCCTCTAAATCATTCAGATACAGTGAAAACAATCTTGAGGAAACTGTGCAGTTTTACTTTACTCCAAGTCAACTAACCACAACTCCAGAGACAGATTTCCCATTCATTACTACAATCTTAACTAATAAATAAATATAAACTAATATTTCTATAAAACGTTTTAAAATATAAACATAAAAAATATCCAATAAACTCTTTAAAAATAAATCCCGTCTATTCTTACCAAACACTCTTCAAGTTTAAAAATGTAAACAATAATCAGCCACCCATACTCCTAATATAATTTTAACTAATTTATTCACTATAGTAATTTGATATACCGTAAACTGTTGTTTTCTAAATCCTGCATGTATTCCACTTAATATCTCCCCTTTTCCAACCAAATATCTAATCTTTTACTTAAGATTTTTCAAAACCATTTACCCAGACTGTTCCCCAAGTTAATATTTCTATGGCTTGCTTGGAGAACGCATAATCTTTTTCAAAAAGGGGGACTACAATTGAGGTTGACCATGGTTAAGGCCTTTGAGGCTTTTAAGACATTCCGGAAATTGTTGCAGACATTAAAGAAAAGCTCCAAGTCCTGAGACAAGTTCGAATACCATCTGTTCCAACTGCAGAAGGTTCCTTTTTATCCTTCAATTCCTTCCATAATACCCTTGCCCCTCCTACATTTTTGTGAATTGATGCCTCTAAAATGCCACCGACTTAGAATTTTTTTTTTTTTGGGTCTTCATCTAGGCATATTTTATGCTAATGAAAAATATTGTTTGAATACAACACCTTTTATATTATGTATAATGTCACCACAATACTATCATGTATCTTTTTTTTCTCTTTAGATCCATTTGAACGTGAATTCATTCATATTAAAATTTCAAAATTGAAAAAAAAAAAAAAATTCAAAATTGAGGCTCTAAAGTGTAGTCAGCTGAAGGGTGCACGTCCTTTTCATGACCACCAAAGGGGCATGTGCCCCACGTTGGAAATCACGAGGGGCAAGGGTATATCCTCCTACGAGACGTCCATCACATGCTCCACATCGTCTTTGTTGAAATCAAATAGGCTTTAAATATTTTCTCTTTTATAACATTGATAAATACAAAGCTGTTGATTTGAATTCCCATCAATGTAATATTAAACTGTCAATTTGCATTTCACTGGATTTTTTCGGTAGTTTTGGTTAACCTTGTAGTCTTACAGTTCCACACTGTGAGTAACAAGAAAATTCTCATTATTTTAAGAGTTGCACTAAAGTTTTTCTCCCTTGTGTGATCGTATAAAACCTATGGTCTTAATGGCTCTTTGAAACAAAAATGAAATTATCTATTGCCCTCTTTCAAATAGTGAAATAGATCATGGAATAGTAAACGCAATTTTCCACTTTTTCTATGCATTGAAACCTGATTTTTGGTTCAGATACAGCAAAAATACAAGTGAATACATATTCTGAAACAAGCAATTAATTTCTTGACCTTACTTACAAAAATTACTTGACCTTACAAAAACTACAGGTTGGGAGGGGGTCAAACCTGGTACCCCCTCCCCCCCCCCCCTTCGATACGGCCTTGGTTAAGCTTCTGAGATAAATATCAAAAATAAGGATCAAAGTTGTCAAAATATCAAAGGAAGGAAGAACAAGACAATGTGTCTTAGATCTGTTAAATGAAAAGTAGTTGAAATATCGTTAACTCAACTTCGTTAAATGGAATTCACATCCGCTCATAGGGAAAACAGAAGGAAGTTTTATTTTAGCACAGTTGGCACACCTTTTTCTCCTTGTACTCTTACTTTTAAATACTTATCGACTGATTTACCCTCTCATTATTTTTACTCGGTGGCATTTTAGCCTTGTGNTGATTTACCCTCTCATTATTTTTACTCGGTGGCATTTTAGCCTTGTGGAATTGACCACCCTTTAAAGGTCAATGCCTGTGGCATTGACCTGTAAATTATTCAATTCTGAATAGTTTACAAACTGACGAAGTTTATAATGAACTTTTTCACTGAAAAAAATTCAATTGAATTTACTGAAAAAAATGTGCATTGTCAGTTTAATATACATAATGCCGATATTTATCCCTTAAAATCTTGATTAATTTTTGATTTCTTAAAGTTATAAAAGGAAAAACATTTAAAAGGATTCTTTCAGTAAAGTACAAATTATATTCTTGTTTATAGAAAGCCTTGGGTTTAGAACCCTACTCAGATTAATTTCTGCTCGTTTCGAGTTTCTTATTTTGATTTCTGTTTGTTTTGGGTTTCATTTATTTATTAATACTGATTGGTGGTAGTTGTATGCTTGGAAAAGGGAACTTGATGAAGTACGATTACCTTGGTGACTCGAAGGTACTATAATTTGTAGTATCGATTCAAATGGTCCTTCTATTAATGTGTTTTACCTTTTGGCCAAGAAAAGAATTCTCTTGTGACTTCTTATGAACCCACTCAAATATTCTTTTATTTAATTATTTTTACTGTAGCTAATCATTTGTCGTTTCACCAAAGCACCAATGACGCAGTAGGTTTTAGACTTTTACAGTGAGAGAAGGAGGTCATACCCAAACTCTTGTTTGTGGTGATATTTGTTCGTTTCAAGCTTGATTTGCATATTCAATTTAGTTTCACTCGTTTTAAGATTTATTTATTAATTTACATTTATATCTATTGTATGTTTGTTTGCATTGATTGTTTATTTAATTTCTATTCGTTTTTAGGTTCATTTATACTTTAATAGGAAATTTTTTTTTCGTTTTAAGCTTGATATTAATATTCATTCTAAGCATTACACGCTTTAAGATCTATTTATTCATTTATATTATTACTTGTTGTATGTTTTTGCTGTGATTGTTTATTTAATTTCTGTTCGTTTTGGATTTCATTTATTCTTTAATATTAATTTTTGGTCGTTTTGAGTTTGAATTTTAAAAGGTATTTGTATCTGCTGAGCTTAAGTTTAAAATGGCCTTTACTTTTCTTTGAAAAACTTATTTTTCGGAAAGTTTTTTTTTACTTAATTAAAAAAAGACAAGAGAGTAAAGTGGGATCCTTGTGAGTGGAAATATTTTGTGAGATATTGTTTAGGATTATGCCTACCATTTTGGAAAAGAGCAGATAACCATTTCTGATATTCAATGATTTATGGGTATACAAGTATGCGTATACAAGGGTATGCAACTGGGTATACAAGGCAAAGCCGTCTCTCGTGCTGTGCGTGGCCATGGTCTGCTGGAGATAGCCCTTTATGCAAAACTTTTATCATCAAAACTGAATAGCAGAGTTATTGAGGAAAATGACATGGTACCAGAACACCTTGAAAAGGCAAAATAGGCGTACGAGTCGCTCCTTGAAGAAGATACCATTGACCAAGTGCAGGTGTCGGAAGCAGCAAATCTTATCTTTGAAATACTTGTTAGTGTAAAAGAACGACCATCCGAGCCCAGAACTACCTTTCTTTGTTTTCAGTATCTGGACCTTATTGGAATCTTGAGAACCAACAGGAGAGCTGAACGAATTGCAATTTTGAGCCTTATCTACAATCTTTGTTAGAAATGGTTCCTTGCTTTGCTACTTCCGGCCATAATTTTTGCATGAAGTCCACTTGGCTGTTCGTGCAATCAATTTTTCAGTTGAGGAAAGACAACCCAGAGCAGTACAGACTGTTACAGGAATACCTGTTCATCTGGAGAACTGACAACTGCTGGGTGGCACTCTCTCCTGATTTGGTGATCAACATACGTTAATGAGAAGTATGAAAACAAGCGGTGTTCTGAAAAGAGGCACAGGCATGAATGAATTGCAATAGATAGTTTGGACATCTGCTGTGTCTACTTTGGTTCTCGTTAACGATCGTATGCAGAACCTCACAGGCCTAGCAGAGTGACTATCTAAAATGATGCAGAAGCGATATATTCAAAGAAACCCAGAGACTTGGTGGACACAGAAAAGATAGTTCAATATATTGAGCCCCTAGAACCCTTCAGGCAGGATTCAGAGCTGTTTAACGTGGTTACTGGTGTCCACGTTTCATCATATGTAAACGAAGACAATGCCAAATTTGTGAGAGAAAAGATTCTGAAGGATAAGGAAGCGAAAAAAATTGACAAATATGTTTTCAGGAGAAAGCTCTTACTATGGCTTAGAAGTCATCTGTGGTGATAGATAGCGAGAGAGAAATTATCAAACCAGTTCTAATCTTCCAAATTCTACCCGCAGTGGTTAGCGTCAGTGGTTCTGAATTGAAGAAGGTTCTGTCGTTCGAGCTCTGTACTTTTCCACCATCGCTCTTTAGTTCATTCGAGGTAATGAGAAGAGTTGACAAAGCATCTTTAACAAATGGACTGATGAAACTTGAGGGGATCAATGGTCCAGTGGCATTGCCAAGCACTCAATGAGCTTTGGATGGTGGCTGGCTAGTCCAAAAAATTCCGCGGATTGCCAGATCCACATGCTCTAAGGTTGCAGAATCTTGCGCAAATTATGTCAAAAGACATTTTCGCCAGGCAGTGGTAGTTTTGACTGTTACATTGATACACCATCGACGAAAAATTGCACACAGCTGAAGAGAGCCAAAGGTTGATTGTGTCCAACGATTGAATTTTCTCCTAACAGAAAAATCGTCATAACTAAGGAGGAATTTTTGAGAAATCCCAAAAATAAAAAACGCTTCATCTTCTTACTAAGTGAGAGCCAAGCAAACTTAGGATGTAAAGTTCTACATGCTCTAGATGATGCCGATGTCTGAGTTGTAGAAACTGCAGTAAATTGCACTGAAACTTTGTCGACCACTTTGATTGGGAATGATACCGACATATTAGTCCTTCTGCTGTACCATCACAAGCTTGATGCATTTTGTACCTTTATGCAGACAGATAGGCATGCAAATTACTGATGAGTGTATGACGTAAAAAGGATCAAGAACAAACTAGGAACTTAAGTGACAGAAAATGTACTCGTTTGCCAGGGAATGTCTGGCTGCCATACGACATCTAGAATTCACGGCGTACGAAGATAGGCAGTGCTTTCCTTGTCGATTATAGATGACATTTTTCAGAATGCTTGCAAGATTTTCATGACACCAGGATCCAAAAATAATCACTGAAGCTGGAGAGAAAGCTTTGCTCCACATACAAAAAAGAAAAACTAATGAGAAGACCCTGGAGGATGGCTGGGTGCGGCTATTTACTATGCGGGTTGCAAGTTCAAATGTTTTAGTTCAGGCAGAGTGGCTTTTGCCAACTTTGGCTGCTACAAAGTACTATTTTTACGGCTGATATTTACGAGTAATGAAGCGACAAGGAACTTTCAATTCACTAAAGCCCAAAAATTTGGGTTGGTGCCTCACTTCGTCACAGAATATGTATCCTCCCAATATGGCAGATGCTTCACCAGCCCCATAAAATTTGCTGAAGATGGTGCGGTACCAGTGTGCCAGCGGGTACGACTCTCTCAGATGCAGCTGCCGTCAGAACGGTTTACCCGGCAGCTTTGGGTCCGGTGAGTGTAAAGGGGCGTTATTTGCTAACACTGTAGCAACACAGGATGAGGACGATTACACAGACATGTAGGAAGAAGAATTAGCTTTAGGTTGGGTTTTAAAATCAAAATGTTTTTGTGATTAATTTACCTGAACTCTAAGCATTCTTTTTTACAACTGATTGATCTGAAGTTTTGACCTCAATTAAAGAATGGATTTTTAAGAAGTTATATTTAGCAACCACTCATATTATAGGGCCCTCAGAGTCGGAAATCGGGTAAATAGTAAAAAACTTCTTTTTGACCTCATATTTGGCAGTCAACACCTCTATTTGAAATAAAATTATCCTTTAGTCGCTGGAATCCATCAGATAATGATCTGCGTACTTTATCGACCCCTTCTCCCATTCCATGAAGGTGTAAATTGATACCCTGATATGGAAAACTAGATCTCCGACGTCGTATTCAGATTCGTCATGCTTGATGTGATAGGAAGCGACCATTTAAACTCCAAAACATTTATAAACACAAGAATCGGCTTCCTCCCTCATTTTTTCCCTTCAAGGGCCAATTTGGGACACTTGTTCAAGAGGGATTTTGGTGGATTCTTTTTATGCAATTCCGCGGATGTAAAACAATAATATCCCTTAAACTATTACCTAACAACCATCTATTTCTCTATTTCCCCCTTTCGTGGTAATTATTTCCTGGGAGTAAAACACGCGATCCACAGCTTACGGAGAAAAGTGATAGGGGTGTGATAGTGATTTCCCAGAGCATAATAGTAGTAATGGCTATTTGGTTCAGTTGACTAACAAGTCATTCCATTGTAAACCTCTGGTCTGCATTCGATTCCTAGACCGGACAAAAAACCTTTGATGACGGATTATAAAGGTTACCTGAGTGAAAACACGTCTTGCATAAGTGGCCTGGGGAACGCCATGATGAAACATCTCGGAGGAAAAGAATGTCTCGAAGAAAAAAACATATATCAAAGAAAAAACCATCTTGAAGATAGAAAAAACGTCTTGAAGAAAAAAACAATAACCCGTGCATTTAAATTTACATAACTATGTTGTAACACCCACGTGTTCACAATATGCTATCCTAATTTACATCCAGGAGTTCCCCACTTGACTAGCGGTCCTAAGAGGAAAACATGTTGAAGGAAGATATGTTTTGAAGTAAAAAGATCTCCCATGGTAATAGCAGGTTTCGTT
The DNA here is from genome assembly GCA_029168905.1 of Artemia sp. Kazakhstan ARC1039. Classification (NCBI taxonomy): domain Eukaryota; kingdom Metazoa; phylum Arthropoda; class Branchiopoda; order Anostraca; family Artemiidae; genus Artemia; species Artemia sp. Kazakhstan ARC1039. Next base: position 13,487 of record JAQQPU010010136.1, on the reverse strand, counting down.
GACACGCGACTTTACTTCATCCTCAATAAATTAGCATAAGCAAACAATTAAATATTACTTGATAACCAGGTATGCACAATACATCAATTATCAATAATATCTGCGTCTTGAGGGACTAGCAACTTCAGATATACCCCCTGTGGGTGTCTTTGAAGTGCCTAGGGCTTCAATATTAATATCGCTGTAAGATTTATAATACAGTAACACGTTTTTGCTGAAATTAGGGCTAAAAATTTAAATAGAGCCTTAGAATAAATATTTACTTAGTTTGAATGTTTGGTTAAGGAAAAAGACACTTACAGTCGTCTGTATCTTCGCTGAAATCAGTCATGTATCCACAAATAAAGCTTCCTTCTGTATTGATACACGTTTGCCCAAATTCAGTGCATAATTCTAGATCTTGACTACACTCATCAATGTCTGTAAAACACAAAAATTGTGAGGAAACTGATTAGCCGAAGTTCTAAAAACAATTGAATAGAAATAACGCATCCCAGTACCAGTAAATTCATGCAAAAATAAATCTGTAGCAGATTCTAGAGGCTCAAGGAGAGAATTTGGGGGAGGGGAAATATTTTTCATTTTACGGATTTGATATACGCCTATAAGTACGAAGCTATGAGAGGTCTGGGATCTAACACACCCTATCTGGGTAAATGAAAACCGAACAGAAATGAGGATGGGAGGGTGGATACTTTTAGGTCCCTCTCTTCCTGGAATCATAGTTTTTATATGAATTCTTAATTTTTTCTTTTGCTTTCTAAATCTTTTATGATTTGAAATTGTTTTTTTGTGTTAAAAAAAAACTGATCCCTGACTATTTACCAAATAACATCACTATCTAAAAATAGAATACTGGAACAGCAAAATTAAGATAAAAAAGAAAGAAAAAAGACAAGCTATTCGTTAGGCCTACTTATCTATGTCTCTCTCTCTCTTTCTCTCTCTCGCTTTCTCTCTCTCTCTTTCTCTCTCACTCTCTCTTCCTTTCTCTGTCTCTCTCTCTCTCTCCCTCTTTCTCTCTCTCTCTCTCTCTCTCTCTCTCTTTCCCTCCTTCTCTCTCTTTCTTTCGGTTGAGGAGAAAAATGAAGATGGAAAATGAAGATAAAAAAATGAACATAGAAAAAAAGACAAGCTAATCGTTAGGCCTTCGTAGTGTGTAAGTAAACTAGAGCCTGATTTGATGCAAAATGAACTAAGTGCAAGGTTTGGACTATCCAAGTAGAAAAAAAAACTCCTGATGCGATGAAAACGAGTTAAGCCCGGACTTCTTTTTTTTTTAAGAATTCATCCCTTATGATTTCTCGCTATTTCTAGTGATTATTTTTTTGCACAATAATTTTTTGGGCAAGTCATTTTGAGTGATTTTTTTTCCAAAATTAGTGAATTTTCCTTAAACCTTTTGATTTTCTATGATGTAAACCATAAGATATAGTGAATAAATCGTCCAGGAAGCGAATAATTGAAGGCAAAAGGAATTGCTTTAGTGGAAACCTTTTTGACAGCCAAGGATATAATTTATGGTGGTAAGCCGGAAAATATGGTGGTAAAATATGGTGGTAAGCCGGAAAATGGTGGTAAATGCAGCCAATTAGCCCTTTTTGTAGAAAATTTCAATTGAACATTTATTTGCTGATTTTTGCTGCTTTATTTTATTACCAATACCCTTGAGAAAACCAGGCTAAGGCTTTGGCATTTAGTAGCCAATATATTGTAAACTTGGTTTATATTATTTGGTTTGTATTTCGTCAATTCGGTTAAATTAATTTGATTTACGACTTTTATTTAACAGGCTATATATCAAGCTTTTAAAAAATTTAACAGTCATCATTTTAGAACTGAAGTTTGTTTGCTCCAGTATAAAAGTTCAAATTTATTTAGCAAAAACAAGAAGAGAAAAATCGTGAAAAGAATTAAAAATTATAAAATGAATCTAAAAAATTCTCATGCTGGGCAAAAGCTAGCTTAGAGGAACAGTTAAAAGGCTGCTCAAACATTCGGTGGACACCAAAAATCTTTGAAAATAACCCCTCAGCTGAGTGGAAATACACGAATATCTTTTGTCTCAGTACAGTAACTCACCTAACAAAAATGTTTAATTCTGAACCTGGGGTAAAACATTCCCCAACAGGGCAGCAATTTCAATAAAAGTGCAAAAACTTGCATTGTTGCGCAGTTTTTTTTTTACTAATGTTTGACACCCCTCTACTTTTGATTTCCCATAAAACTTGTATTTCTTTGTGTAATTGAAATTAGCATTACGTCCATTTTAAGTATTTTTTTTTTTATTCCTTTTTAATTTCTTGTCCCAACTTTCGAACTTGTGGAACGTTTATATTTTGAGGGGTGAGTTGCGTCCAGGTTGAGGCACAAATGATTTTCTAACTTGTCATTCACAAGTCTATTAATTTTGCAAGGAATTATAGCCAAATGCTTACTGATTTTTTTTTCGTTGTTTTCATCATTTACTTTGTTTGCCATTTCTAGTGGGGATAGTGAAGTTTTGACCCAGCCAAAGCATTTTTACTAGTCTTTTTTAAATGCAGGTATCAAAGAATTTCGTCTTAGGAGATTGCTAATATTTTATTTGTAACTACTTTCTTTAGGGGGAATTTTGTGCAACGAAATTTGAATAAATTATAATGGGGATACTCCAGAGTACCAGCTTATACGAACCTATGCATCCATCATCAGAATTTCGATAACCATCTTTGCATAAGCATTTATGACCTCCATCGACGGGCTGACAAATTTGATTTACGGGATTGCATGGATACAAAAGACACCCGTGTAAAGCTATAAAACAAAAGAGAAAAATAAATTTACTGAATCAATTCGGAAAAAATTCAAAATCTACCAAACTTGCAAGTTGCACCTAAGTGTTGGGCTAAGACTCTAACGCCTTTGCTAGTCTTTTTGTTCTAAATTTAACTATCGTACCCTCTATGATATTTTGGTTTACATAATAACATGAAGCCTGTCCATCATTTGATTTTGAGAGGGGGACCGGAGAAGAGAAGTTCAATCAAAACTAGGTATCAAGTACCGCGAATGCAAAGTCTCTATAATCGAGAATTTCGAGACGATTCCAATATAATAGGTTTCAATAATTATTAGAGAAAAGATATTTGACAGGAGAGGTAAAAACCACCCTGTCCTTATTGAAATGATAAGCTTAAAACACAGTTTACTCAATAACTTTCTGCTCACAATTTTCTTTGCAGAAATACTTTAATGAGGTATTGAAGCAGTCAAATTTTTCCAGAACGTCGCTTGTTCGAGAACAATGCAAAGTACATATTACACACACGTTGAATAAATGCTATGGAGATCTTTGTGAAAATAGGAATCAAATTATCTCAATGATTTAAAAATAAATAAAACAAACAATTTCTGTCAGATGCTACTAGCTAAATATGCATGGACACTCTTAAAAATGTTTACAAGGGAAAGGAGAGAGGGGTAAGGGGCAAAATATATTGTCCAAATCGAGTTTTAACTTTGGAATGCTGCTCATCAACCAATGTGAATTAGTTGTGTTCACTATTGGATGGTTGCAAGGCCATACCCAGGAGGAGGGTTTTACACAACTGAAGCCCCCCAGAAAATTTTCTGTTGAAAGTATTGTGTTAAACACAGATGAAAAATTTGTATATTGATAAATTTGATTTTCTAAGTTGAATTTTTAATAGAAATTATTGAAGTTGTCAGCAATTTGCTGCTCTAAAATTATTATTCGAGCAATTATTGCAAATTTTATTTTTATCGGCATAACAGATTTGTATAAGATCAGCTAGCCATTTCCCCTTCTTTTCAAAAGTAGTAAGAATGAAATTTTCTTTTTTAATTTTGTATGGTGATAACACTTTTTCTCCTAGTCATAGACAGAGTAAGGGAATCAAGCCTTTCTAAACGTACATTTCCCCTTCCCAGATGACCATTCCCCCATTTCCCCCATTATGATTAAAAAAATCTATAAATTTCTCTCTTTAAAAGCCAATCTGCTTTAGTGTTTTCCGTCAAATAAATATATCTTTTATTGGGAGCGACTCGACCGAATTGTAGCCAAAACTCTAAAAAGCTGAATTTTGATAACAAAAGATACATAAAAAAAATCGGCTATTTAGGTTTATTCCAAATATATAAAATATATTAAGTTTAATGTTACCCATCAAAAGCTACAAGCCGGAGAAAATTTACCTGATTTTGAAAAAGGGGGGAAATAAGTCCAAAAAGTCAAAGAATAAAAAAATAGCGCCATCAGATTTTTTGTATCATTCAACCCTACAGCATAAGTTAAATCTACATAAATATTGAAGTTTATATTTTTTTTTTGCCAGAAGACACATCATGGATGCGAGTTTATTTGGTTTTTTTTTTAGATTTTTTTTCCTATGTTTTGAGCCGATTGTCCTAGTAAGTCCGAAGAGGAATTATTTGAACGGTAATTGATAGTTCTAGTGCACATTTTAATTGGCCAAAATATTGAAGGGCAGACAGGCCTTCTACCCTTTTTTTTCCTCAAAGACACTCGATCAAAAATTTCGACATAGCCATTTTGTTCAACAATGTTGAAAATTTCATTAACTACGTTTCTTGGGATTAAAAGACCACCCAGAGGCCCTAGGGATAGGGCTCTACTTTCTAAAATTTGCTGATAGTTTACATATAGTATTTGTTATTGTAAGAATAAAGACAAGTTTGTTTTGGGGGAGAGGGGATCCAATGAGGAAATATTTCACGGGGAGAGAAGTTTCTGGAGAATAAAATTTCCAGGGAAAATTTTACATGGGGGAATTTACCAGAATTCCTGCATGAAATTATTTTTATCGTTTTTCTTTTTTATGTAGCAACTCAATTTTACATTTGCAAATGTTAAGGGGGGGGGAGATGGATTATCCTGGAATAGTTTTCAGCCTGGTTTGAATTGTCGGGAGGATTTTTTCGCGAGGGGGGATTTTCTGCAGGAGAAATGTCCCATGGGGCAAAAAGGCAAGAGAGAAATTCTCCATGGTTGAGTTTTCCAAAGGAAAAATTCTTGGATTTTCCATGGGAGACATATTCTATTGGTGGCAGGGGAGATTTCCAGGAGCAAACTTACACTGAGGATGGGATATCCGACATGATTTGAAAAATAATAAAACATTAAATGAAAAACGATTTTTTTTTTCAAATGGAAGTGAGCCAAGGAAAATTTTCTTGGTTTAATTGCTCACTAGATATTGTCCGGAAGTAATTTTCCACAAGGGTAGAATTGTATGGGGGAGGGACTTTATGCAGGAGGAATTTTACATGGAGGCATGTTTCCTGGAGGATTTTCCGTGGAGGGGGAGGAGATAGATTTCCCGGCATTATTTGAAATTAATTTAAAACACTTTTTCCACAAGGCAAGTTTTTCAAAGAAAAGTAAAGAGCTCCATCAAGCCAAAAATGAGCAAAAATAAAGTCAAATAATCTTCCAACCATACAACTACCATAAATAACTATCAATAAATAAATGAAACTCAAAACGAACAGAAATTACAATAAATAGCCGAGTCAACCTCAAAACGAGCAAAAATTAACATGAGTAGGGATGATAACCCCTATGCCTTCTCAAGACCAGAACACAATTTGTACTTTCCTGAAAAAAAACAACAACAACAAACAGATGACCAGGGATTGTCAGTTTAATTGACCTATACTGACATTTCTTCCTTAATAATTTCTAAGCATAATGGGCCAATTGCATAATTGTGGGGGAGGTGGGGATGATATGCCTAATATTCCTAAAGACATAGTTGCTGGATCGTTCTACTATGCCAAAAAAATGGGCTGTCTCAAAATTTTGACTGGAAGTGTTATGAAAATAAATGGGCTTGAGAGAATGGCTGCTTGCCCTCCAATTTCTTGTTACTTTTAAAAACGTTACCAGACACTCGCGCTGTAATTAGTTGGCAAGGGGGAGGACTTCTCTCTTCATACATCAAGTAAAAATACTTTTAAATAGTAAAAACAAAGTGAAAACATTTTCAATGTATTTTGATTTCAGTAAAGTGAAAATTATGTTCTGGTCTTAAGAAGGCATGGGGGATATCAGCCCTAATCATGTTAATTTTTGCTCGTTTTGACTTTGACTCGGTGACTTATTGTATGATTTAAATAAAAAAAATACGTTTAATATGTTTTAACTTTTTAACTTTATTAAATAAAAATTATTGAAACTTTAAGTAATGTATATCAGTATGTGTATACTAAACTGACAATCCTGAGCCATGTTTTGTTTTCAGTAAAGTGCAAATTATGTTTTGGTCTTGAGAAGGTATGGGGGTTGTCAAAGACATAATTTCCAGACCTTTCAACTACACTGAACAAAATGGCTATTTCAAAATTTTGATTAGATATGTTCTGGAAACTGATGGGTCTGTTGCCTGTTGCCCTCTAATCACTTTTGACTAATAAAAAGGGCATTAACCCTTTCAATTTCCAACCGAATGAGCCTTTTTCTAAGTTTCTACGACAACAAATTGTCATCTCAAAATTTCTATCAGATGCATTTTGGGAAAATACGAGGTTTGGTGGGGGGTTACCCACCCTCTGATCAATCTATATCTTAGAAAGGGCAGTAGAACTTCTGATTACAAATCCAACAAGCCTCCTCAAAAGTTTATACGATCACCCTTTCTATATATACCTTATATGCCCCTAAGACATAACTGCCCTTTGGATTGTGGGGGGGGGACGGGGTTGTCATCCTCAAATACATAATTTACTGTCCTTTTAATTACTTTGAACAAAACGAATATCTCAAAGTTTAGTTTGGATGAGTTTGGGGAAATGGTGGCCATGAGAAGTCGGTTAGTTGCCCTCCGATCACTTTCGACTACTAAAAAGGGCACTGGCATTTTCAATTTCCAATCGAATGAGCTGTTTCCGAAATTTCTACGACAATAAATCCCATCTCAAAATGTCTATCAGATACATTTTGGGAAAATACGAGGGGGGGGGTATCCACCCTCCCATCACCCTAAATCTTAAAAATGGTACTTGAACTTCTGATTACGAATCCAATGGGCCCCTCTGAAACTTATAAGATCACCCTTTCTACATATACCTTATATACCCCAAGGGCATAACTTACAACTCTTGCCCTGAGGGCTGTGAGGGGGTTTTCATGCTCAAAGACATAGTTTCCGGACCTCTCAATTACGTTGAGCAAAATAGCTATCTCAAAGTTTTTATTGGATATTTTTAGGGAAATTGTAGGGGTAGGAGGGGGGTAGTTGCCCTCCAATAACTTTTGGCTATTAAAAAGGGCACTAACCTTTCAATTTCCAATCGGATGAGCTTCTTTCGAAGTTTCTACGACAACAAATGTCATATCAAAATTTCTATCAGACGCACTTCGAGACCCCCCCCGGGGGGCGCCCCCGGGGGGGGGGAGTTAATAGACCCACCGATCAATCTGAATCTCAAAAATGGCAATAGAACTTCTGATTAAGAATCCAATGAGTCCCTTCCGAGGTTTATAAGATTACTATTTCTACATATACCTTAAATGCCCCAAGGTCATAACGTATAACTCTTGCCCATAGGGCTTTGGGGGGGGTTGTCATTTGTCAAGCTCAAAGACATAAAAAAGACAACAAACGACCGTCTCAAAAATTTTCTCAGAAACATTTCGGGAAAATACGAGGTGTGGGGGGGGGAGGGGTATCCACCCTCCGACCACTCTTGAATTTTGAAAAGGGCACTAGAACTTCTGATTACCTTTCCAATGTGCCCCCTCCAAAATTTATACGATCACCATTTCCATATATATCTTATTTGATCCAAGGACATAACTTACAACCCTTATCCTGAGGGCCGTGGGTGAGTGCAATGCTCAAAGACATAATTTCCGAACCTTTCAATTACGTTGAACAAAGTGGCTATTTCAAAATCTTTACTGAATGTGTTTTGGGAAATGGAGGGCGTGGGAGGGGGGTTTGTTGCCTTCCAATCCCTTTCAACTATTAAAAAGGGCACTGGCTCTTTCAATTTCCAGTCAAATTAGCTTTTTTGGATTTTTCTTTGACAACAAATGGCCATGTCAAAATTTCTATCAGATGTATTTCGGGAAAATACGAGGTGTGTGTGTGGGGGGGGGTATCTACCCTCTGATCACTTTGAATCATAAAAAAGGCACTAAAACTTCTGATTACCAATCAAAAGAACCCCTTCGGAATTTTTTACGATCAGCATTTCTATATGTACCTTATATGCCCCCAGGGAATAATTTAAAGCCCTTGCTCTGAGGGCTCTGGGAGGGAGGGGGTTGTCATCCCCAAAGACATAATTTCCGGACCTTTCAATTACGTTTAACGAAATGGTTATCTCAAAATTTTGTTATGATGAGTTTGGGGAAACGGTGGGCGAGGCAGGGGGTTGGTTGCCCTTCCATCACTTTTGACTATTAACAAGAGAACTAGCCCTTTCAATCTCCAGTCAGATGAGCTCTTTTCAAAGTTTCTACGACAACAAATGACCATTTACAAATTTCTATTAAATAAATTTTCGGAAAATACGAGGTATGGGGTGGTATCAACCCTCCTTTGAATCTTAAAAAGGGCACTAGAACAACTGATTCCCATCAAATTAGCCCATTCCGGAGTTTTTACGATCATGCTTTCTGTATATACCTTATATACCCCAAGGGCATAACTTATAACCCTTGCCCTGAGGGTTGTGGGGGTTTGTCATGCTCAAAGACATAATTTCTGGACCTTTCAATTACGTTTAGTAAAATGGCTATCTCAAAAGTTTTTTTTAGATGTGTTTGGGGAATTGTGGGCGTGAGAGGGGGTTGTTGCCCTCCAATAACCGTTAGGTATTAAAAAGGGTACTGGCAATTTCCAATTGAATGAGCTGTTTTTGAAGTCTCTATGACAACAAATGGCAGTCTAAAATTTTTGTATAAGATATATTACGGGGAATACAAGATGTGGGGGGAGGAGTATCCACCACCCGATCACTCTTGAATCTTATAAAGGGCACTAAAACTTCTGATTCCAAATCCAGAGAGCCCCTCCGAAGTTTATAAGATCGCCATTTTCACATATACCTAATATGCCCTATGGGTATAATTAACAACTCTTGCCCTGAGGGCTGTGGGGTGGAGTTGTCATGCTCAAAGACATAATCTCCGGACTTTTCAATTATGTTGAGCAAAATGGCTATCTAAAAAAATTTTATCAGGTACATTTCGGTAAAATACGAGGTTTGTGTGCGTGTGGGGGGGGGGAGTATCCACCCTCTGATCACTTTTTATCTTAAAAAGAGCGCTAGAACTTCTGATTACCAATCAAAAGAGCCCCCTCCCTTTCACCCTTTCTATATATACCTTATATGCCCCCAGGGCATAACTTAACACCCTTGTTCTGAGGGCTCTGGAGGGGAGGGGGGGTGTTGTCATCCTCAAAGACATAATTTCTGGGCCTTTCAATTACGTTTAACGAAAAGGATGTGTTTGGGGAAATGGTGGGCGATGGAGGGGGATTAGTTGTCCTCCAATAGCACTTGACTATTAAAAAGGGTAGTAGTTCTTTCAATTTCCTATCGAATGAGCTGTTTTCTAAGTTTCTAAAACAACAAATGGCCATCAAAAATCTTCAATCAGATGCATTTCGGGAAAATATGAGGTGTTGGGGGAGGGACCACCCTGTGCTCAATCTGAATCTTAAAAAGAACACTAGAACTTCTGATTACCAATCAAATGAGTTCCCTTCGAAGTTTATACGATAACCCTTTCTATATATATTTTATATACCCCCAGGGCATAACTTACCACCCTTGCCTTGGGGGCTGTAGGGCGGTTGTCATCTTCAAAGCATAATTTCTGGACGTTTCAACTTCGTTGAACAAAATGGGCATCTCAAAATTTTGACTAGAGATATTTGGGGAAACAGTTGGCGTGGGTGGGTGTCAGTCACCCTTCAATTACTTTCGACTATTAAAAAGAGAACTAACCTTTTCAATTTTTAATCGAATGAGGTCTTTTCGAAGTTTCTGCGACAGCAAATGACCATCTAAAAATTTCTATCAAATGCATTTCGGGAATCACGAGGTGTGTTTGTGTTTGGGGAGGGGGGGTATCCACCCTCCGATCCCTCTGAATCTTAAAAAGGGCACTAGAACATCTGATTTCCAAATAAATTAGCCCATTCCAGAGTGTTTATAGTAGTATTGGTACAATTAAAGAGACGGGGGTAATGGGAAATTACAGTGTCAATCTAAGAGACGGGGGTAATAGGAAATTACTGTGTACAATTAAAGAGAGAAGACAGGTAGGAAATTACTGTGTATAATTAAAGAGAGAAGACAGGTAGGGAATTACAGTATTAATGATAGAGAGAAGACAGATAGGACATTACTGTGTCAATGTAAGGTAGCAGAGTGTCTATGAAAGGGCACTAGAACTTCTGATTACCAGTCCATTGGGCCCCCTCCGAAGTTTTAACGATCACCCTTTCTATATAAACCTCAAATGCCTCCAGGACATAACTTACAACCTTTGCCCTGAGGGCCTTGGGGGGGGGGGGGGTTGTCCTCCTCAAAGACATAATTTCCGGATCTTTAAACTACGTTGAAAAAAATGTCTTTCTCAAAAAAATTTATTGGATGTTTTTTGGGAAATGGTGGGCGTGGGAGGGGGGGTTAGCTGCCCTCTAATCACTTTTGACGATCAGAAAGGGGACTGGATTTTTCGGTTTCCAGTCGAATGCGGTGTTTTTGAAGTTTCTTCGACAACAAATGGCCATCTCAAAATTCCTATCAGATGTATTTCGGGAAAATACAAGGTGTGTGTTTGGGGGGATATCAACCCTCTGATTAGTTTGAATATTAAAAAGGGCACTAGAACTTCTGATTTCCAATCCAATGAGCCTCCTCAAAAGTTTATACGATAACCTTTTGTATATACCTTATATGCCCCCAGGGCATAACTTACAACTCTTGCCCTGAGGGCTCTGGGGTGTAATCCTCAAAGACATAATTTCCGGACATTTCAATTACGTTGAACGAAATGGCTCCCTCAAAATTTTGATTGGAAGTGTTTGGAGAAATTGTGGGCGCGGAAAGGGGGTTATTTGCCATCCAATCATTTTCGACTATTAAAAGGGCCCTTTCAATTTCCAATCGAATGAGATCTTTTTGAAGTTTCTGATACAAAAGATAGTCATCTCAAAATTTTTATGAGATGCATTTTGGGAAAATATGATGTGCGTTTGGGGAGGGAGTATCCACCCTCCAATCACTCTCAATCTTAAAAAGGGTGCTAGAACTTCTGATTACCAATCCAATGAGTCCCCTCCGAAGTTTATACGATCACCTTTTCTGTATAAACCTTAAATGCTCCAGGCGCATATTTTACAGCCCTTGCCCTGAGGGCTTTGGAAGGGGGGTGGTCTTCCTCAAAGATGTCATCCTCAAAGTCAAGGTGGTCATCCTCAAAGACGGTCATCTTAAAATTTTGATTGAATGTGTCTTGGGATATTGTGGGCCTGGGAGGGCGTAACTTGCCCACCATTCACTTTTACTATTAAAAAAGGCACCAGCCCTTTCAATTTCCAATAAAATGAACTGTTTTTGAAGTTTCTACGACAGTTCCTTCGATACGAAGTACCATGGTATAAACCAGAAAAAAAATAATAATACATTGTGCCCACATTGCTCTTTACTTAAGCAGCACTATCTCGTTTTCCTAACGGAGAATAAGGAGCAACATTAAAACTTAAATGGGCAGATTGATTCCGTGGATTAGGGGAGCTGCCCCTTCCTCAATATATCACTCTTTAAGCTAAAGTTTGGCTTACCCTCCCAATTCTTTTATAACAACTGCTGAAACATAAACGTCATAAGACGCTTTTTTTTAAAATAAAATTCCTTAGTAAATGGCGAAGCATTGAGGAGGGGGCACAGTAATTTCTGTTTATTTTAAGTTTTAATTTTTAAGCTTTAATTTTTTAAAGCTCCTTCGTTCAGTTGAAAAAATTTATTTTTTAATTTAATATGATACAAGGAAGAAACAGGTCGAAGCAAGAATATTGACGATAAAAAAGTAAATGTTTTCTTGATTTGTGAATTGAAAAAAGTTGTGAATTGAAAAGTGTTTTCTTGAAAAAAGTAAATATTTTCTTAATTGTGAATGTTTCTTAGTTTTTCATTAAATAAAAAACAAGGTTTTTCACCTGAAAGTAAAGAGCAACATTAGAACAAACATAAATAATTCCGCATAACAGGGGGTTGCTACTTCTTTAACTTCTGCTCGTTCGCTAGCGTTTTAAGTGTTTTAGAAAGCTTCTTTTTCCAATTAAACAGCCCCTGTGTTTCAGGAACCGTTCTTGAAGGATTGGGCCAAAAGGTCATACTTTAGCGTAAAGAGTGACGGCTAACGAAGGGGCATTTCCCATCATATATATAATCATTTTTGTTTGTTTTAAATTTTACTGTTGTTCCTTACTTTCAGTTTAAAAAACTCGTTTTTCTTTTCTTTAGTTTCTGATTATCTTGCTGGGAATCCCGCCTACCCTCCCTCAGAAAAATTCCTCCCAGATGATCCCTCTCACGCAAAAATTTCAATGTAAAATGATACAAGGAAGAAACATGTCGAAGCAAGACGATTGACGATAAAAATAGTCCAGAAAAAATATTAAATGTTTCTTGATTTGGTATTAAAAAAACTTTATCAACTGAAAGTAAATAGCAAAATTAAAATAAACATAAATCATTCCGCATAGCAGGGGGAGTGCCTCTTCTTTAACCCTTGATCGTGCACTAACGTTTTTTAGTAATTTAAAAAGCTTCTTTTTCCAAATAAACGGCCCTTTAGTTTCAGAAATTGTTCTTGAAGAATTTGGCCAAAAGGTCAAACTTTAGCGTAAAGAGTGACGGCTGACGAAGGAGTGGCTCCTATCATATACAGAATCCTTCTTGTTTGTTTTAAATTTTATTGTCTTTCATTACTTTCAGTTTAAAAAATCTCGTTTTTCTTTTCTTGAATTTCTGATCGTTTTTAAAAATCTTGCCGGGAGATCCGCCTCCCCTCTCCCTGAAAAATTATTCCCAGACACTCCCTCCCGCGATAAATTTTCTCCGTAAAAAACCTGCCTTCTCTTACCCTCCCCCCCCCACCAGAATTATATTTAGGTAAATAGTAATCCACTTGTGCCCATTATTAATTAAAAAAAAACTTTTTCCACAAAATGTGTTTTTCAAAGAAAAACAAAGAGCTCCATTGAGCGAAAAATGGGCAAAACTAAATTCAAATAATCTTGCAAGCGTAGAACTACCACAAATCACCGTCCATAAATAAATGAAACCTAAAGCGAATAGAAATTACGATAAATAACCGAGTCAATCTCAAAATGAGCAAAAATTAACACGAGTAGGGCTGACAGCCCCAATGCCTTCTCAAGACCAGAACATAAATTGCACTTTACTGAAAAAAACAACCGTGCATTATCATATTA
>JAQQPU010010135.1:17469-30910 GCA_029168905.1 Artemia sp. Kazakhstan ARC1039 | reverse complement strand
CCTTAGACTTTGACTATGATCTATTAGTGTTGACGTATTCCTTTAAAAGTAATTTCTTATCTTTTGTATTTGTTTCTGATTTTTATTTTTGTAAACTATTAATGTTGATTGTTCACCTTGCCTACCACTTTGAAGCATATTGTCTTAGTATCTGTATTTCCTTCTTGTTCTTAATTCTTTGATCAGTTGTTTGTTCTGTTATTCTTTGACAGTTCATGACAAGATTATCGGCTTCAATGGTTGTTTTTTTTATTCTTTTTTATTATAAAATACCTTGTGACACAAGGCATATCGTTTGCCCAATACTCCACTAATCTTTCGCCCAGTTTAATACGTGTTTCACAAACATGTGAAACCTTCGCTTGAAGGAATCAACGCATGTTTCTGGTGGCAACCAAAAACATGTGTTGATTTTACACTCTCCGTAAGTTCTTTCAGATGCGGCAGCGCTAAAGAAAAAATTCTGATGGTTATAGATTTATTTATGGATAGACATTATTTATTAATTCATAATAGTTCTCTCCTGTCCTCAGCTTCAAGTAATCTTTCATATTTACTTACAGGATGTTGATTTTGATATTTCTACCTTTAGTTTTATTGTTCACTTTTCTTCGTTTTTCACATTTTCTATTTGCTGACTTGCTTGTGTTTTTTTTTTCATTTCATGTTTTGTTTTTCGTTAAAATTGTTTATTCATGCAAATTTTCTATTTCTTTCAGTTATATGCACTAGTCACTCCATTACAATTATAAGTAGCAAGTTACTTTTCTTATTTCTTCCTTTTGTTGTTTTTCTTCTTTTTTCTCATTTTTATTTGTTATCTTACTTGTTTTTATTGTTTCACTTTATTCAGATTATTATTTTTTCGCTCTTTCAAATTTTCTACTTTCTTTCAGTTGGATGCACTAGTAGTTCAGATTGTCCTGAAACACACGCTTGTCAAAATGAAGTTTGCACTTCTGTATGTGGACCTGCCAATGAGCCATGTGGACCCTCATCTGAGTGTGAAGGGATGGACCATAAACCATTCTGCGTTTGCCCGCCTGGTACATCTGGCAACCCGTACTCAAGTAAGTTATTTTGCCTAATTTATTTCAACTGTTAGTAGTGAATGGTTATGACAGAGCATATAAGTTTGCTGTTCCCATCTTGTTGATTTGATGTTGGATCAAAACCTACGGTCCCCGCCTCATTGGTTGTGTATCTGCCCCCCGTTTATAACCATTGCTTACAGTTAATAAGCTTCTATAATATATTTAAATGCTTTGAAGTAAACTCTAAGACACTGTTGCCAACTAGTGGATAAGAAGAATTATGGCTTCGCCCTAAGTTGATGTTCGCCCTATCTTGTTGATTTGATGTTGGATCAAAATCTACCAACTTTCAGAGGTATAGTCAGAATCCTGATTAGGAGGGAGCGCAACTAAGCCAGAGAAAATGTAATTAAGGAAAATGAGAGAATTCCCAGCCGGTGAAAACCTTAATGGGCTTTTTCTGGTTTTTTCTTTGTTGCGTTTTCTCTGGCTTCAGGAATCATTAACTGAACGAGATGTCTTTGGTTAGGGTTTGTCAGTTGAAAATCAGTACCTACAATTTTTTTTCTTCTTGGATATAAAGAACATTGTCTGGGTTCACAGGTCCCCCCCTCTCTGGTTTTGCCGCACCCCCCGTTTATCACTACTGCTTACAGTTAAAAAGCCTTTATAAGATATTCAAATGCTTTGAAGTAAACTTTAAGGCACCGTTGCCAACTAGAGGACAAGACGGGCTTATGGCTTCGCCCCAAGTTCCACAAGGTCTTAGAGGCTGTAAAAAAAATCCTTTGTATTTGTAAATTTGAAGATGCTAGTGGGGGTGTGTCATCTTCAATTTTCTTAATAGGCCAAAAAGGGGAAACTTTCTATAAAGTTTTTTTTAAGAATGTAAATCCGTATCTGCTCATGGCCTCTTACCCCTCATTCAAGGAAATTATTGGCTCATATTTTCTATGTGAAAGCAATAAAAAAAAATAAATAAAAATAAAAAAAAAGCAAACTGAAACAAAAAATGCTATAAGGAAGACTAGAATAGTGTCTTTGTATATGAGTTTAGTAGCCTTAATAGCTACTTTAGTAGTATAATAACAGTAAGATACCTTAAAATAAAAAATATAATATCATTGCAACTAGTCACTCCAGTTTTTAGTCTTTGTGTCCATTTAAAAAAGATAAATCCTCCCCCCAAGAAAAAAAGAATAAGAAAACGCACAATTAGTAAGAAATCTAGCAGAAAAATAATGTTCTTTCGGAACACAACGGAGAGACAGAAAAAAAATAAGAAGAAAGAAGAGAAATTAGGCCAACTGCAAGAACCAGAACTACTAATAACAAATCGTTGCAGAACCAAGACGCTTGGTCCCAACAAAGCTGTGCAAGCTCCTCCTCCATCACCGATCCATTAAAAGCCTCCCCTTTTACCTCCTCATAAGAAGTTCCAATTTACTATAAATCCTTTCCTATAGCCTATTGTCACCCATTCAGTGACGACCTGGTTTTCGCTTGGCCCCAGATGCCAAAAAAGATCAATCTTTTTCAACCTGTCATCCTTCATAAGCCGTTTTCAGTCAGCTTGGAGGGGGGCAGCCAGCCAATTTGTAAGGGGGAGAGCCTCAACGTCTTCTTTCACAACCTTGTTTTCCGCTTGCTTTGCTATCAGATTTATGGCCTCCGATATATTACTACCACAGGCAGCTCTGTCACCACCCCACTTAATTTATAGGTATTTATGCTAATTCACGTATCTATTTTTTAGCAACGGGTTGCACTGCAATCGGTTGCGAGTCAAACGAAGACTGTCCGTCTGATCGTGCATGTATCAACGGTCTTTGCGTTTCTCCATGTACGCAAGATGTTTGCTTAGAACCGGCGATGTGCAAAGCAGATAATCATACAGTGAGTTGCATCTGTCCTGTGGGATATGAAGGAGATGGAAAAGATGGCTGTACGAGGGGTATGTATATCTTATAATTTTCATACAACTATGTTGCATAATTTTTCAGTTTATACCAAAATACCCCAAATTATCTCAGTGCTAAAGTTTTCACCTACACAGATTTTTATATTATATACCCTAAATAAAATCACAATTTTGCATGTCATGGGAGTTTATCTGCTGAAGACGGCCATATGTGGCCAAATGTTCAGAGATTGTTTTGCTGTTTCACTGGCAAATGAAAGGATTTGTCGTTATTGAAGTGTTATTTGTAAGAATATATTTTCGTTAATGAATTTTTTATACCCCTGTGCAAGCTATTGCAGAGAGAGTTTAAACTTTTTAATACATTTTTTGGTATCCCTAAGCATCCAAAAATTAAGATTTTCGAACAAAATTTGTTTCTCAGTAACTTATGAATGTAGATATGTTTTATTCTATTTTTCTATTAAATAAAAAATAAAAATTGTCCAATGTGAGCAAAGAGCTGTGTTAAACCGTTATATAAACTGGTTGGTTAAATACAATCTATTTTGAATAGCTGTTTAATATATATATATATTTTTTTTGAATAAAAAAAAAGGTTTTCTGGGCAAAGAGCTATGCTAAAACTATTAAATAAAAAAATTGCCTCTCAGTGGAAATTCAGGCTGTTGCCCACCTCAGGACTATTTTGTGACCTTTATTAAATTAAGTATGCAAAATTAATAAAAAAAAAGTACTAAATCTTTAAACTATAAATTATGGGATATTACCCCGTATATAAGATGACGCTAAACTCTTTTCATCTTTTCATCTTACATATCCTCCACATAAATCATTGAAGATTCAGAATAAAAATAATAAATTCGAACCGTTAACCGGAAATAAATTTTGTGTTTCTATTTACTTAGTGTTTAAATTAAAAAACATTGTTTATTACAGATGCTAACTGATAAATTTAACGTCCAGATGATTTGTGCGAGGGAGGAGGGGGCAATAAATTTTTGATGCATAAAAATATTTGAATGTTTCAACCTGATATGTTAGTCTAAAAGCTCCTTTTATTTTTTATTAGTATTTTATTTTTGTGCTATATTCGACTTATTTCTACTTCTATTTTCATTTAGAATTGCTACATTCTTAAATCTATTCTTATTTAAAATACATTATGAAATCCAGCTTTTGATTTGCTTCATTCTATACCAGTACTGACAATTTTTCAAATAATTATGCTAAACTCTCATATGTGCTAATGGGGGGGGGGAAGGGGTCCTCCTAGACTTTGAAAAAAATGCCCTTTTTCCATTTTCTTTAAAAAATCAAAAAATGACCCTGCTAGTTAGCTTTTGAATTATAAATTCCTTTGAATCTTTATTTGATTTAAATCAAAGAAAAATCCTTGCCCCCCCCCCTTCTCCTACATTTTCGCACATTTATGTCACTATAAACTGTCAACAGCTCACTTGGGCATTTTATAGCTGTTATTTTTGCCCTATGTCGGTTATTCCTGCAACAAACTCCTATCCAAAACTTTCAAAGTTATTTGGGGGTATGGGGTGAGGAACAATAAGTTATTCAATGTGAAAAGTTTAAAAAAATATTGATTACTTTTATTTTCTTTTAGGTCTATATTCGCCTTATTTCTATTTTTATTAAAGAAAACTGTCGGAAGCCAAAGGCTTGGTGCAAAAAGCCAAAACATGAAGTCAAAGGCTATTTTCAGCTTTCAGTCGGAGTTCCTTATGGTGTAGGAGCAAATATGAAGAATAAAACAAAATAATTAATGAAAAGTTGAAATCAATCGAGGGTAATTTTCAGTCAGGAAATAGAACGAAAAGACGAAAAAACTTTTTTTTTTTAACTGGCGGAAAATCAACCTCGTTTTTTTTTTCTTTTCTTAATTTTCTTTTTTCATTCCTTGTTTTTGTAGTATGTACAGTCAGTACTGTCTCAGAACGTTTTTAACTTTTTTCTCTTTTTTTTAGTTCAAATTGATTGTAAGTTTGATGACGCGTGTCCATCAAAAGAAGCGTGTATCAATGGAGTTTGCGTTCTACCCTGTGCTGTGCTGGAGCCATGCGCTGATGATGTCAAGTGCAAAGTGGCAGATACAACACCTGTGAAAACCCTTCTTTGCGAATGCCCACCCGGATTCATCTTCTATAATAACACGTGTGTCCTTGGTAAGAATTTCTCTTGCTTTGATGCCCATATTATAATCTTAAAATGCTCTGTATTTAATACCCCTGGTACTTTCCCTGAAAATTATCGAAACCTAAATTTTTCTAAAATTCCAACTTTCTTTCTACAGAAATCGAGACTTTCAATACTTTATAAAAAACTTCAAAGTTAAACCCTGCCCCCCTCACTTTAAGAACTTCTGAACGTCCCTATTCGTTTTAATTCTCACTTCTATTCTTTAATCCAACTTAACCTGATTAAACTTAACCCGACTCTGGAGTGTTACACTATAAATAAGTTTCTAGCTGAATAATCCTTAAAGGTTTTCACCCCCCATTCCGTATGCAGGCAATTCAACAGTTGAAAATGCTCCAATATATAATATTATATATGTAACACTCATTTACGAAGATAAAAAATTTCTTTAGTCAAATTTCTTAGCCCTTTAATTTCTTAGCCCAAAAATTTCTATTAGCCCTTTTCTTTAGTCCAATTCTTTACCTGGCTGTAGATATAAAACGTCGAATTCTGATTTTTTATCTCCAAATACATTTTTTACACAAAACGGAATATGCTCTTGGTATTTTATTCTTTTTCCGACAGGAAATAAAACTGACTTCAGGCTAAAATCCACGACCCCGAAATTGGAAGCCTGATGCCCTTTTATCTGGGCTTGCTGGGTTCATTGATTGCTTTTACATGTATTAAGAATCAATACATTGCATAAACAGACCAAGTCCTGATAAATGGGCATTGTTTATGGTTAGAAACTTTTACCATTTATGACTAAGATACATCAAAGTATGAAAAATGAGGTTCCAAAGATTGTGCTATTCGTCTGTCCATAGAACGGACCAAACGAAAAGCATGTCAGCCCCAATGGTGTGGGGGAAGGTTAAAAGAAAGTATCTAAAGGAAATAAAAAGTTCAGAGGAGGGTTGAAGAGCGAAGGTTTGAATAGATTGGGATGGAGGAAGAGCTTGGGCAGCTGTGCTAGCTTCAGCTGGCTTGAGGTTGCAATTGGTTGTTAGTAGTAGTGACGGAATTAACATTTAACCATTATTTAAGTTTACATCCTTTTTTTCAGCAATTCAACCTGCACCGTGTGATATTGAGAAAGGATTTATTATAACAAAAGATGGTGAATGTATATGCCCTCTAGTTAAAGGGTATGTTATTGACGAAACGGGCAAGTGCACATGCCCATTAGAAAAGGGCTTTGAGATAGACGAAGAAGGAAATTGTGGCTGCCCGCCAGATTTCTTTAGAACTGATAATGGAACCTGTGAACTTAGTAAGTTCTTCTTTTCTTCTTCTTCTTCTTCTTCTGAGTGTGCGACCCAAGACTGAAACTATGGGGCCTTGTGACTTTTGTTTCATGCTCTTCCAAGCGTGTGTATTGTATGAAAATACCAAGGACAGTGAAAATGAATTCTCTTTGTTTTAATTGGTTAATTGGAAACTTCCACAATCATAAATATTTTAAAAATTAGAATTAATTAGGAATTCAATTTCAAATGAAAGCGACCTCCAAACGCAGTTATGTAGCTCTTGGTAGTAACGGGCACAAGTTTGTAAGTTTATAAGTTTACGTTGTTAAGGTGGGTTTGACTGGGATTTATTGCTAAGATGTCCGTTCCTAAGGAGGTTGTCATGGGGTTAAGGGGGAGGGGGGAAGACAACTATTGATGCACTGAACCATATTGTCGTTTTAGTAGATTTATTTCCTAAAGAATGTATTTATCAATCAAATTAATTCTTTTCTAATTAAAAAACAACAACATACATACCGTTAGAGGTCTACCCCCCCCCCCCCCCCCCCCCCTCGGGGGACATCCCGTGTGCCACGAGGGGGGGGGGGGAAATTCACATGAAAATAAAGGTGAAAAGGTGATCTCTAGAATGAAAGTGAAAAAAGGAGATTTGTTTTGAGAAATTGAGGAAGCTTTATCAGTAAAATGAAAGCAGAAGGAGAAATAAATATCAAATCCTTAATGAATGTTAAGTTGAGTGTTCGGAATTTCGAAACAGTTTTTAAACAGGTTTAAAGTCAGTTTGTTTCGAAAATTAATCTAGGCCCGCCTTGTACAAAAAGAAATAATTAAATGGCTGGTTTTTCATAACATCCAAGAAAAACGCCCCCTATAAAAATGTTACTAGCAGAAATATATATTATTTTAATGGTGATTTTTATATAATAATTTTTACACTATCCATTTGAGGAAAAAAATGAGTTCTAAGGTTAATCAGAGAATCAGGCAGATATTTCGGTCGATACCTTCACGCAGTCACTCATAGTAGAAGAAAAATCGTAGAAATAAATAAATATAAAAGAAAGGAGTATAAAAATAAATAATTTAAGAACGTATTAAAGTAAAAAAAATAATCAGTAAGTCGAATTTCTTCAAAACTTCTGCCAAGAAAAACCAAAAAACTTATTCAGTTTGTAAAATGTAAAAAATGTAAAATGAAGATATGTAACTATGTAAAAGATTTCTTTTCATTTCGTTTATTTTATTCTGTTTTATGTTTTAAGTGTTAATTTTGAAACAGTTTTGATCAGCTTTATGGTTAATTTCTTCGAAAATTAAGCTAGGTTAGCCTTGCATAAAAACAAAATTGAATGATCAGCTTTTCATAACATACCCAACAAAAACGCCCTAACAAAAATGTTAAATTTTGAATGGTGATTTATATATTGATTTTTATGTGATATACACGAGGGTACAAGTGAGTTCTAAGATCACACTGGCTAAACATGATAAACAAAGAAAAATAAAAACAAGAATAAGAACATAAAACAAAAAAACAAGGAACAATTAAAACCGCGAAACAAATAAAAGTTTCAAATAGAGATAAGTCCTTTTATTAGACAGTGAAACAAATATATACAAAAGCTCTAGAAATTTCGATGGCAGAGTCAGTCATCGTCATCAGTAGAGAAACTAAAGTACTAAAATTAAAACAAACTATATTTATACATAACAAAAATAACAATTTCCGAGTCAAAGCAAGTCCATTGATTTAGAGGGTTCATTAACTGTCTTCACTTCTTTAATATTGCGTTGAATTTTTAATAAATGTGGTACAATCGCGTTTTCTTCTTATTAAAAATGAAATGTTGCTGAATTTTATATTTGCGAATTTATCTTCTATTCTTTCAATTGCTAATGAAATGTTGCTGAATCCATAGTTGGTCTGTCATTATTAATTGTCATTATTAAACCAATTATTAATTGGTTAAAATACCAATTAAAGCCACGGAAACCAGAGAAAAAGGAAAACATTTTCTTCGATACCTCCACTCAGCTACTCGTAGTAAAAAAAAATAAAAACAATAAATAAATATAAAAGAAAAAGTATAAAGATAAATAATAAAAAATAAAAAAATCAGCAAGTCGAATATAGCGACGAAGACCACACTGTCTTTCCATAACAAACAACAAAAGCACGAAGAACAATAGGGAAATCTTTTTGCAAGACAGTGGAGATAATTTGAATGAATATTTCGGCCCTATGTCCAAGGGCCGTCCTCAGCAAGCCAAAAATATATAAAAGATAAAAGACTCACAACAACATGCGACAAATAAAACAAAAAATTAAAAAAAATTCAAAGCAGTCCTAGCATCCTTACTTCAGTGAAGTTCAACCAGGACTCTACTTCGTGCTTTTGCGAAGTTCTGGAACAACTTAACAACGAAACTAGAACAACTTATTCAGTCTATCAAATGTGAAA
Organism: Artemia sp. Kazakhstan ARC1039; assembly: GCA_029168905.1. Classification (NCBI taxonomy): domain Eukaryota; kingdom Metazoa; phylum Arthropoda; class Branchiopoda; order Anostraca; family Artemiidae; genus Artemia; species Artemia sp. Kazakhstan ARC1039. Next base: position 22,041 of record JAQQPU010010135.1, on the reverse strand, counting down.
AAATAAAATTTATATAATCATATCAAAAATATCTTTTCATTGCGTTTTGTCTATTTGATTCTTTTTTACATTTTTGTGACTAATATTGCCACGCATGGGCTAAGTCAAAATTTATTTAATATAAACTATTTTTAAGCGTATATTATTCATATTGCTAGTTATCTCTTTGGATACAAAGATTTATTGACTATTCACCATGCTTAGCTGTATGGGTCGACCCCTGTGGAGTTTTGGGGTAGCTCATTAGGCTTTGTTTCTGGTAGTTCAATAGCTTAAAAAATTTCCCGGAATCCTCGACAAATATCACGGGGTTATTATAACGAGCATGAGATGCGCGAAGTCAAAGCCTCAATATCCCTTGGGGTTTTCTGGCGATGGAAGGAGGTTTGGGTATTTTATATTTTTTAAGTGGGTTTAATTAGTTAAGAAATTTAAGTTCTATTATGTCAGATAGGGATAATTTTCTAGTTCTTGGAGGCAGGGGCTTAATTTACCATGGGGCAGGGGGTAACTGCCCCCTCCTGACCTCATTTTGCACCTCAGACTCCAGTTTGACCCCCTTCCCCCGCCCAGCTGAAATTTAGTTTCTTCAAAAGTGAATGGTAGTATATTCAAAAGTTATGGTAGTATATGTTTTTCATTTTTACTATCATTTTCACTTGATCTGGGATATTTTCCAGAGAAATTGCCTACGGATTGATCTGGGTACCTGGCTGACTGATCGTATTTCAAACAGTAGGCTGTACAAAAAATGTGGTAAATTGCGCTTTCTAGGGCTATAATGAAAGAAAGGTTGAGATGGCTTGGGCACGTTCTGCGGATGAAGGATGACATAAAGGAAGAAGGAAGATTGTCCTTTTCGGCCAACCGTCTAGGGCTAAACGGGAAGCAGGTCGTCCTCGTCTGGGGTGGGAGAAGTCACAAAGAAAGATTTAAAGGAAATGGGAACTTCCTGGGAGGGTGTAAAGAGGGAGGTTTTGAATAGATTGGGATGGAGGAGGAGCGTGCATAGCTGTGTTGGCCTCAGGTGGCTTGGTGCTGCAGTGAGTTGTTAGTAGTAGTAGTAGTAGTAAGGAATATGAACGTTCCTCACTTATATCCCGTGTGAGGAGGAACTGTGAGGACCTGCATCACCTTATGGCCTTTTGTCCCGAATTATAGAATTGAAGGGAATTTTTTTTAGTAATATGGGGTCAAAGGAGTGGTTCGTTTCCTTTTTATGATGAAAAGATTACTGAACAATAAAAAAAATAGCGAAATATATCAATTTTGAAAGACGTATAGAGAAATATTTGTAGCGGGGGGGGGTTGAATGTTTGAAATAATGTTGGATGTATGTGAGTTATTCTTTTTTTGTAGCCATGACACATGCAGCTTTCATGCATTAAATACCTATCCATCTGTTGAAATTTCTATATTGACAAGTCTATCCACATTCACCCAAGGACCCCTTAATGAAGATCTATAATTTAGTAATCCATTCTGAAATCACTTGAATTTGAATTTAAATAATGAATTTATAGTGATAAGCTTACTTGTTACTGTTGATCGTGACCGAAAGGACTATTGTGTTACTTTGACTAAAAGATCGTGTCTATCGAAAGGACTGGAACATCAACTTAGTGGGGAATTATTGTTGTTGTTGGATTATATAATCTGCAACAATACTTTGACTTTTAGTGAATTGTTTTCTTTCCAAATAAGATTTGACTCCCTTCCAACCTCTCGTCCCCTGGTGGACTCAGGACATTTGCTACAAATTTAGTTCCAAAAATCAATCCTTTTTATGGTCCCGCCCACCTAAGAAAATGCTCTGCTCAAGCATGATTTTGATCTGTATCCCATACCGAAATCATAAGGGCTTATTTCCATAAGCCTTACGTGAATTATTTCCATTATTATTAAATTAATTTCTTTTGCTTTGAAGGTAAGTTTTTTCTACTTTCATTGTTTTTTTATAGCTGGATTTTATTCCTGTTCTTCCTTTTAGTACCTCGTATAGACAAAGAATGTGAGACAAACAAGGACTGCCCGTCTGAGAAGGCGTGTGAGACTGGAATCTGTGTTGATCCCTGCTCATATGAGCCATGTGGCATCAACGCCATCTGTACACCTGTTGACCACGAGGCAACATGTAGCTGTCCTACTGGGTATATTGGAAACCCAAAAAATGGTTGTAGTAAGTATATACTGTTTCTTTTGCGTCATTTATGTATAAATTATGCAGTCTTCCTGCTTACGCAGGAGTAGACCCATTTTATGATTTGATAAATCAGATGACGTATGAAAAGATAGTGAAATGAGTTAAAGTTCAGATTAGCTGGCTTGGGCAATCCCTCTTATAGAAGACACACTTTGCTGCTCTATCTGGATTATTTAAATTCTGATCCTTAATTACCAAAAATATGCTGCAAAGAGTGCTCGAATGTCATTTTTGAGACAAATTGTGACATTTTTCAGATGTAACAATCAGAAACGACGAGAAGTAAGCTAAAGACTCTGGAGGGAAAAATTTATTTATTTTACAAGTTCGAATAACATCGCAGTGAGACAGTCGATTAACTGAATAATTACTTAATTGCAAGCAATTAGTTAAATTACAATCAAATTGTAATTGATTTTCTAAGGTAAAATTAGTCGTAATAATTAAGAAGAGGTTATTTATTTGTCTCCCACTGAGTAGATACAATGCAGGTAGAAAAGATCATGGCTTTATCTCCTTGCGAACGAATAACCGTTCCGAACATTAGAGCTTGTTACTATGATGCAAATCTTCTTCCATGTCATTATTAGTTATTCTTTTAGTATCTCCCCAGCAGCGTTTCCAACGCGGTACAATTGTACCGTTTTTGGTACAATTTAGAGGTCCTGACACAGTGTAGTGCATTTGGAAATTGCTGGTACAATCAGATTTCTCGGTACATTTAGGCTTTACTTGCTCCTTTTTGACTCAAATATCTGTTCAAAGTTTTAATTTATTGAAAGTTTTCTTATTGTCAGGGCAAATTTTTAACTTGCTGTTCCGGTGGTACCAATTACTTTCTTACTGTACACTTTTAATCGAAAAACTGGTAGAGTTTATATCAAAGCGTTGGCAACACTGCTCCCCAGACGTTTGAATCAAAGCTTGCAGTGGAACCAAAGAGTTTGGGGAACTTTTGAGACTGGAAACTGGTTCTAGTATCGAAAAGGAAGCGCTTGGACATTTTCTCTTGCCCTAAACTCGTGCAAACTTGTCAAGTTAGGTATTTAAAATGCAGGGAAGAGTTTTAGAAAGCACCATTCTATTACAAGTAGTCGTAAATGCACCCCCTCCAGTAATGTGTTTCTTCGTTACATCAATGCAGTCATACGATGTAGCTCCTATATTAAAAAGGTTATCTCCTCAGTTTACAATTAACTAATTAAGTAATTAAATGCAATTTATTAGCTATTTTATTTTTAATATGATTTGAAGAGACCCCGCCCTCCTCTCCTTTATTTAGTCTCCCACTGAGTAGATACAAGGCAGGTACAAAAGATCACGGCTGACTCTCCTTGCAAAAGAATAACCATTCGTAACTTTCGACTAGATATTGCTTCAATAGTAAGATGAATCGAATGTACCCATTTGGGGGAACTTAGTACCACAAGGGACCGTCATCATTAACTAGCTAAATAAATCTGTAAAAACATACCAATAAATAAGCAACGTTAATTTTTTTTCATGTATTGTGCACGTTTGGCGTCAGTATTTACAGCCTCGAGAATAGGAAAAATTAACAAGGCGAATCGAGATAAAAAAGGACTAATAATGAAAAAAGAAAAGATAAAATTTGTTTTTGAGAATATAAAGGAAAACAAAGGCTGGGTTTATAAATTAATTAATAAAGGGTTGTTAAGTAGCTTGTTACTATGTTAAAACCATTTGTTCCAGGGTTCTCTTAAATATGAAGGGGGGGGGGATAACATATACAATGCAAAAAAAGAGCAGAATTTTGTTAGTTTTTTTTTGTGCGACCTAATTGCTTATGGAAATGCAATAGTGTAGACAAACATTTTTCTCGAGTTGTAAGAGTGAAAACTGGGTAATTATTTTAACGAAAAAGATTGAAACCTTTAACACAGCCAAGGGAACTGTGAATTCAGTTAGGTTGTTTTTAGAGCGTCTTCAGGAACTTTTTCTTGGGGGGGGGAGTAAGAGTATTTTTCATTTTCTTCTTTGATACGTTTTAAAAATTCCTCCTTGTTCTTGACGGGGACCATCGTCCTTGACCCTTGCTTTTAGAATACATATGTGAGTTTTTTTCTTTTTTAGCTGTAACTGGTCGAACTGATATTCCTCGACCTGATATGGCTGTGAACTGTCTTGCTGACGGAGTCCAGCTTGATATATTTACAAATGACCCAGGATTTGATGGGGTTATCTACGTCAAAGGACACAGCAAGGAGGAGATGTGCCGAAAGGTGGTTTCAAGTCAAAGGGACATTGGTCCTTTTGATTTCAAGGTCAAATTTGGCACGTGTGACCTTGTACTGATTGATGTGAGTATTGTTTCTCTTTACTAATTGACTAATCTTACTCTTTACTAA
>JAQQPU010010134.1:0-27259 GCA_029168905.1 Artemia sp. Kazakhstan ARC1039 | reverse complement strand
CCCCCCTAAAAAAAATCCTGGATCCGCCCCTAGATCCAAACCTTTTTGTTGGATATCTTCATACACAGAATTTAGGTATCCACGCCTACCCTTCTCCCTAAACAAAATTTGAAAGGGTTGGACGAGAATTGAACAGCCTTTTTCGGTATATAGCTTGATGACTAGCATTTAGGAGCCGTTCCCAAGGGAGGTTAAATTGTGCTTGGGACCCTAGGCGACAAGATTTCTAGCAGATCGGTCGATCTCTTCTGGTAAGAGTCCTTATGTCAAAAATTTAGTGATCTATACCCCCCCCCCCCCCCCACACACCCTTGAAGAGGTCAGAATGCAACCGGGGCATCCAAAAGATGCACCAAGGTGCACTAGCTTTTAAATCCCGTCAAGTTTGGCTGTAATGGTATAGCCTTTCCTGATACATGTGCAAATAACAAGTTTCTCAAACAAGATAGGAAACCCCAGTGACCCTAGCCCCTTCCAAGTTCAACACTACCGGACATTTTCCAATCCATACCCCGAGCTGCTTCTAGGATATCGTAGATATGGTATTATGGCGAGTTGGATGCACATCGCATCTTTCGATTTACCTCTACTGTATCTTCAAAACTACTGTTTCTCTAAAAACTCTCTGATAGCTTCAACTTGATACCACAAGTCGTTCCCGGGTTATTGATTATACGTCACTTTGGTTACTTGTCAAAACATGGACTATTTTGATTTACCTCACTACTTAACCGTATTTGGATTATATAAGTAGAAAATTAACTTATAGCCCAAAAACTTTTACGACGGATCAGAAACAGAAATTATTGAGCCCCTCACAAAACAAAGTTTGATGTCGCCTTCCCGAACTCTTCTTTTCCTTTCCTAACAGTGCCTGAAAGTTTCAACTCCTTCTGTTGAATTAGAATTTCTAAGTGCTCTTCACCCCCCCCCCCCCAGGAAAAAAATATTTTCTGGAAGTTTCAACTAGATCCCCCCAAGGATATTCCAGATAATTTGTAGAATTGGACACATCCAGCTTTTAATATACTCAAGTACATGTGTCGTTCTCAGAGTATGCCCTGAGGATTAGGAAACTCTGGAAATCTTGGTCTATGGAGCCACCACTAGAAGCTCCCATCTAATCGGACAACGAAGATCAAACATGAGTGCCTTTTCTGGCAAAATCTATCTGCGAACAATGGGTAATCTAAATAAATTAGGGGGCATTCCCTCGGGGGCTTTGGGAGTAATGCCTATCCCAGAGGCATACTTACTAGATATTTCTATGTTTCTGAACAAAATGTCTATCTCAAAATTTTGACCCGATATCATGGGGATTAAGGGTACGAGAAAAGGGCAGGGGAAGTTGGCCCTCAAATCATCTTTGGCTTTTAAAAAGCACCAGAACTTTCTAATCCAATGAACTGGAGTCCTAAACGGACCCTTTTTGACATACAATTTCTCATTTTCTAATTTATAATACACATAATAAATTCATAACATGTCACACATACACTGCACGTAATAATACATTTCATGACATAATACATATTTTTATTGTATTATGGGAAGTGCAAGTAGTTTTGTCCCCGACAATTTAAGGCCTACAGGCCGGCTGGTACCAATACTCATAATGAATACATTATGTTTACCGTGAAGAGAAAAATAACAATAAAAAATATAAACACATCAATCAACCCACACAGAATAGGTCATCAACATCGGAGCACATCTAAGTTTTTTTTAAAATATCAATTGTCTATCTGTAAAATTCTTTTTCAATGGAAGTTGGTAAAGGGGCACCAACAATCAGGTTAATATTCGGTGGAAGTTTATACTTTTGAGTTATGGCATTCATTTAATAAATTCCAGGGGTACTTGTCATGCATTCGAAGAGATGGTGTTGCATGGTTTCTTCAGCCAAGTTGGATCAAAATGCACAATTTGGATCACTATGTTGCTTCCATCTGTATTTTTCTCAACTCAGTATCATGGCTAAGCTTTTTATTAAAAAAAAAAAACAAAAACAAAAACAAAAAACGATTGTATTCATTGTATTTCTGTAAGGATTATGATTTCTAATTGCATCTCTAAGCGTGACTGAATACTTTAAAGCGAGTTGTGGGTTGACAGGCTTTGTTGTCTCTGCGGCAAGACTGACCACTTTTTCATTATAGTTGATGCCTACATGGCTAGGAATATGCTGGAAAGACACTGTCATGTTAATCTTGGATAAAAAATCCAAGACAAAAAATCCTTGGATAAAGTAGCTCCCTTATCTCCTGCAAATTACTGTCCTTTGCATTTTAAGTTATAGTTGTCATAATAAGCGGTTTGAGAATCCGAAAGATGGCTACCTTACATAAGTGGGAAGGTATATTGTTGACCGCCTTCAGTGATTCAACTATTGCTGCCAGTTCAGCCGTCAAAACTGACGAATCCAGCGGAAGAGACTTTCGAATAGTCAAGGAGGTATCTAGAATTATTGCTTCTGCGGTGGGTTTAATTCCTACTAGGGATCCATCAGTGTAAACAAGTAAATGATTCTTGAAACTTGTAGCTTTTTTTTCTGAAGAATTCAGTTCTTATTAGCTCACGTGGGATATTTTTTTTTCTGTTCTGTGTAAGCAGAAGAATAATATTCGGTGGACGAAAAACTTAACAAGAATTTGCCTGAATTTTATCCATTGACTACATTGGAAAGAGCTAAAAATGCTTGCCAAGTTGCATTCCCGATTTGATTCTGCTACCTAGTGCTCCCATGACAAAGAGTGAAAACAGGGTGCCACTCTCCATAAGCTTGAATCCTGGTATAATATTTTATACGGGTTTTCGCTATTCTCTCGCTTATAGATGCAACTCCTGCTAGCTCCGGGTACATTCACATAAAACTTGAATAACAAGACTTAAATATTACGAGGGGGGCATCTGAATTTTACTAATGCCCAGGTGGGACACGGCCCAAAATCGGTTGGGAGCCGCTGCTCTAAGGATATTTCTGCCATGCAGGTAAGCCCTTTAAAGTCACATGTTTTATCTTCTCCTCGCATCCTCCTCTCCACTATATACTCAAGAGTTCACTGTTAGCTATGTTTCTTCCAAGTTTGACTTCTTATATCACAAGTTCGTATCGTTTTAATGTTGATCTAACTTTTAGCTGTTTCCTTCTATTCTAATCAACCATAGGAATAAAACCCTGATTATTAGGAGTGCGACAAAAGTCGCATTAAATACGCATCCTGTAGATTGAATTTCAATTTGTGTAGACTGAGAGCCTTCTGTTTTGTTCGTGGAATTTTACTTGTAGCTTAATTAAACAAGAACTTTTATAGCTTACAATTAATTATCCTAGATTTGAATTATTTTTTTTATAAGTTCATTTTTAGGGGTAAGTGGTTTCTATACAGCTGGAATTTCTCACTTCTATCACACGAACTTAGACAGCTATAAAAGAGGCCTTGAAGCTTGTAATTTGCTTTCGTAATTTAATTTCTTCGTCCTCAAGTTTCGCATCTCACAAAAATGCTGTGGCTTTTAATTTTTTTTTTCTCAGTAGGTTTGATGCTTTCTGTTCGGGTGTGTGATTTATTTCTGTGCAGCTTTCTTTCTCTTCAAGACCTCCTCCCTCCCTGTGTCCACGAATTATAGAAATCATAAAGTTTCGCATGATTTCGACTTCAAAAAAGCGCAACATGTCCTGGTTTGTACAGAAACAAAACGTATCCACGAAGGCTCCGTTATTAATTCAGCTATTCGTATAGCTTAAGGCCCTTGTTCCTGGGGCTGTATGCACCATGGTACCCCTGAAGGGATGTCTTTGAGGATTTGAACCATTCAGATTAAACCTTCTATCTAAATTATTTTTAATCATTTCAGTCCTCTGTAAGTGGATGGGTGAATACTAATACTTTTTGTGACTTAGAAAGGGCACTAGATATCAGAATTTGCGATCTAATAGGCCCTCTCTCCAATTTTTGGGATGATAGGATCTATATGAAAAGGCAGCGCAAGACAACAAAATGTCAATATTGTATAAACCGTGACTTTAAAGTAGATATTCATTGAGCATGGATAGAAATTAAAGAGAATATAAAAATTAGTGACTGAACTAAATGAAATTGAGAGAACACTGATTCGAAACTGACCAAATATAGAAATCCCTGACATCAATATACTGACAAGGATGTATGTAGTAGAAGAAGCGGGGGTACTAGGGCTGAATTTAACCCCGCTTCTAAAGGACTCTCGTTTTACAAACAAATATCCTTAACACTAAAGAAAACTTACATACCAAACTTACTTATATATTTACGTCAAAGAACTAGTATCTTGCTATCTCATATCCCTTATAAGGTAAGTTTTCTCTTATACATATTTTTTATGCGTATTTGTGGAATTGGTGCGACCTTGATATATTTAAAAAGAATTAGAGTCAACAATTAGAAATGAGCCAACACTAAGGGGACATGAAACGAGATTCTGTCCAGCACGAAATGTGAAAATGCAAATAAGCTGAATTTTCATTGATAAAGTTTCCAAAAAGGTAAAAACAATATTTGTTTTTGGCTACTTTATATTTTAATTTAATAGAAATTTAATCTGAAAACACAATTTAAAAACAATATTTATAATATTGCAACAATAAAAATCCCAATTATACTTTAAACTAATTTTCTTTGCTCTAAAACCAAACGCAGCAGTGCAAATGTAACTACGTTGATTTGTGCCACCAAATAGTACGTTGAGCACCGTAATATACCCTTAGCTGAATTTCATTTTTCTAGCAATATACTTTAACTGCCTTTATTTTTTCAACTGGCTCCTTTTTCCTTTGCTATTCCTTATAGATATTTTATTACGTGGAATTCCTATGTGAATAAAAACGGTGCAACAGGATACTGTTTGTAGTAAAGATCATCCAAGGAACAACCCTACCTCGCAACACGGCCATGAAGACAAAAGACGCCTCCATTAAAGCTTCCGAACCAAGGGAAGCTCAGCCAGAACCGAATCTGGCTGCATTGATTCCTGTCGTCCTATTTTTATTTTTTAAGACAACAAATCAGAACTCTTTTAAATAATTAATCTAAAAATGCAATTATTAAAACAAACAAAAATTTAAAACAAAATATAACAATAAGACTCGTATAACATAATGGTTGAACAATATTTGTCTATATTCAAGGTTGTAAAAGGATGGGGGTCGAGATGGCTTAGGCCCTATAGAAGGCCAAAATTATACTGATTTTTAATCCATTTATTTAAATGATATTCCGCTGTTCAAACCATCCAAAGTTCTGTAGTTGTCGCATAAGTTATTATTAAATTTGTCGCAAAATTTCGTCCAAAATATAACTAGCAAGCCAAAAAATCCGAATTTTTAAGCAAAAAAAAAAAACGAAAAACAGCTTTAAAAAATATTTCGTTTGTTAGCCAATAAAAAACAATATCAATTACAAACGAACAGAAATTAATTTAAAAAAAAAATTCCCGAAAGTAAAAAAAAAAAATAAAGGGCTAAATTAAACCAAAGACGAGGACAAGTATAGTTAAATAATAATTCAAACTTGTTATTCAGGTGATTTTCTTCATTTTTGTTTTTATTGCTGATACTTTGACAAGTAAAACCCCACAGTTCAAAATACGCATTGTTTTCAATGGAATAAAGATGGCATTCAAGCCGTTTAGAGAATCTGAGAGGCTGGGAAGGAGAGAGAGAGAGCATCACTTAATTTGTAAATCTTGATTAGCCTTGGAATATAAATTTTTTGTTGGGTTATTGTTGACAATATAAAAAATATAAAGACACTGCTAGAAATAAAAATTGTTTTCAGTAAAGCGCAAAACAAGCTTTTGGCTTTAGACGGCTAAGGGGGCGTTAGCCCTATTATTGTTTGTGGCAAATTCACTTCGTTTTCAGTTTAATTTGATTATTCATTGTAATTTTTGTTCATTTTGCGCCTCAGTTATTCATTCATAGTGATTCCTATTCTTCCTTAGTTTAATATAGCTCTTTGCTTTTTTTTTTTTGAAAAGCTTACTTTTACTTACTTTACCTTTTTTAGCACCAAGCAATTACACAAAACACTCCGTAAAGGTAGTTACAAAGCAGACAAACAATAATTTTGAAGGCAAACAACTAGATTGACTTGACCATCACTGCCACTATTATTATAGTATATTAGCTTAGATCATCTTCCTCCTCCAAAATCACCTATGGCCTGGCTAAATTGCACAAAAAAAAGAAAGAAAAGGTATGTCACGCGCAACGATATTCATTAAATCATCTATTTCTATATGTCTATTTCTACGATGCAGATAATCCTTCCCTTTTAAATGTCGGTGTAAACTAGTCTATTGAATTCTAAACTATATGTATAAACAGGTAAAATATGTGCAAAAATCTTCAAAAAAAGGAAAATATACAATACAGATTTAAAACTAGGACGAGATAGCTATTTCATAAGGTTTTAGAAGCTACGTGTTAGGGATAAAACGTTGTAAATATTTGAAATTGATATGATTGCTATGGTTTATGGTTTATTCCTTTGCAGGTTGTTTTTGTTGCCAAGCTTTAATTTGTATTGATAAGACAAGATTTATTTCCTAGAACCAAGCCACTATGTTAAGTTCACCTACTTTAAATTTAGCAATATTTTTTTAGAATAAATTTATAAGAAAAATTACAATGTTTCACAACTTTAGAATGTCCTTAATAGTATATCGACGATAATTCTGTACTAAATTTAGAAGGAATATCAGCCAACCAGCTAGATAATGTCATGCACATTATGGGTGTTGAAGCAACTCATGCTATGTTACAACAGCGGTCTTAAGAAAAGAATTCCCAAAACAATAGATCCCAATTCGAAAATTGTGCCATTTCTCTAAATTTTTCCAGCTCTCCCTTGTTTAAGTTCCAATTTTCCATCCTTCCAATACTCTTCAATTTTGGACAGTAATCAAGGATGGCGGCCACAGACATCCATGACAAAAATTCAGCACGGGCAATCCACAGCTTTTCTAAATTTATCAATTTATCAAATGATAAAATGGGTATCAATTCTTCATCACTAATAGTTCCAAAATAGCCTAAGCTTAAGTGCTCCAAATTTTGAGAATGTGTTAATATATGTAATAATACATTATCAAAATATTCGGTGTAATATATCTCCAAGAAATTCAAATTTTTGAAATGATAGGTGAAATCGGATGAGACTAATCTATCACAATGGTAAATTACCAGTTTCTGCAATTGCCAGAATTTACCTATATGAGCCAGATCAATGTTGCCATGAATATTGATTAATTCAAGTATTTGTAAATTTTTCATTTGGAGAGTGGGTACAAAAATATCTATCCAAAATGCTTTGCGAATTTTAAACTTCATGAGCCCTTTGAACAAGGACAAATGTGCTATAGCCTCATCATTAGGGGTGTCAAAATACACCCCTTTCAACTGTGGTGCCATCTTTTCTATAGCTATCATTTGATTGTCAGTAGTATAAGCATCATGGACATAATAAAGATTTGTAGGTTGATGTTTGAGATCCTCATTCATAATTTCAAGCAGTCTTCCACAATAAGCGTATGGCCCAAGATTACTTACAAATGGTGCAAATTTTAGAAGGAAAGACATTTTAGATGGAGAAATTGCGGTCAAACGAGGACCACCAATTTTGAAAACGACTAGAGACATACATATTGAATTAATACTTCCATTATCAGAGAATATTAAATTATCAATACCAGTTTCTGTAACATTGACTGAATTTTGTATATCAAGAAATGAAACATTGCTACAGCACTTTCCAATAACAGACAATAACACATCATCACATATTTGAGGTATCACAATTGAAGTAAGGTTTCTGGCATTGCTAAATAATTGCGACAAGTATCTTTTGTCTGTTCCTCTTACCCAAAAGTATGTCAGATCAATAAATTTCAAGGATTGACACTCAGATATAACTTTTGAAAGAATCATTGGATGATAAGACTGGGGAAAAGTACCTGGGATAAAATTTTTACAATCACTCTCATAAAGGATCTCAACTGCAGCATATCGCACAGTGCTGCTCATATCCATCTTCTTCAAGATATGATCAAGTAGATCTTGTCTGGCAACAACAGGTACATTAGTTAATACGAGACTTTTAACCATTTCAACATAAGAGCTAAATATTTCAGGTGAATAGATACAGAACAATTGGTCTTTATCCAACTGGAGACATAACTCTTCTTTGACAAATTGAACAAATTCGTCTTCAAGTACATCAATGGCAAGACTGTAGAGTGATGGCACATCCTTGAGCTTTGGCATTTCAGATCTGAAAAAAGGAAACACATCTTAGAGTACAAAGTATATGTCAACATGCACTATTGACTTTTGCTATTTTACCCGTATACTACTATACTGCGCGTTTGAAGAATACTCCCATTCCATTTCTGCAAAATTTCTTGGAATAATTTTATATTCAAGTTCAAAATGGCATGGACGTGTTTTCTGCTTAAGAATGACCTTACTTACAAGAATTATTCTACCAAAAAGAAGGGTGGCATCAAAATGCGATTTCACTCTGACAATTCTGTTTCATTTATAAAAACTTTACATTGAGCCTAAAGTATCGTTTGGAGGTATGTTCTTGTGAATTCTTCACCTTCCCTTTTCAAGTCCCTTGACAGATTGCAAAATTCCGTCATTTGCAGTATTATAGGATTGCATAAATGCACTCCTTGGTTCAAACTTAGAGGCCTCTTTGGTCTTTGTTCTCTGAATGATAGAGTCTATCGGCAATTAAATAAAAAAACAAGTTTTTTTTTAAACTGAAAGTAAGGAGCGACATTTAAACTTCAAACGAACAGAAATTATTCCGTATATGAAAGGGGCTGTCCCCTCCTCAACACCTCGCTCTTTACGCAATTTTTTTTTATTGTTTAAAAAAATAAAGTTGTGAGACAGTCAAACTTTAGCGTAGAGCGAGGCGTTGAGGAGGGGACAGCCCATTTCATATATGAAATAATTTCTGTTCGTTTCAAGTTTTAATGTCGCTCCTTACTTTCAGTTAAAAAAGAAAAATTCTTTTCTATTTAATTTCTGAACGTTTTTGAATTAATGCAGCTTTGATTTTGGCTCACCGTACATGAATAATTAAAACGAAATTTGCATAATTATTTTAGTTTTTTTTTGGCTAAATGGCTTTCTCGAAATTTTGATCTGACGTAACTTACGAATTAACTAATGTAAAGAACTTCTATATTCGTAAATTTTTATTACGTGCATTAGGGGATTCGTCCCCTAGTCAATATCTCGCTCTTTAAGCTAAAGTTCATACTTTGTTCCAATTCTTTAAGAATGACCTCTTAATCACAAAGGCCGTTAATGAGAATAAATAGCTTTGATGAAAGTACAAAAAAAACTTTAGCGTAAAGAGCGAGGTAACGACTAGGGCGCGAACCCAATCATATACGTAATAATTTCTGTTCGTTTTAAGTTTTGATGTTACTCCTTACTTTCAGTTGAAAAAATAGTTTTTTTATTTAATTTCCGATCGTTTTTTTAAATAATGCTGGGAAATCCGGTGCCCCCTTCATACAAATGTCCCTTCCCCCATGGAAAGATCCTCCCACGTAAACACCGACCCCCCCCCCCAACTACCAAATAAAATTCCCCAGAAAACTTCTATGTATTTTCCAATAGCCAATACTATATGTAAACATTAGACAAAGTTCATAACTTGCCCCGGAGACTGTGAAGAATTAAGTCATCCTCAAAGACATAGTTATTGTATTTTCCGACCATACTGAACAAAATGGCTATCTAAAAATTTTGATCGGGTGACTTTGGGAAAAACTTTTGACTAAAAGCTCTTGTGAACTAGGTTGGGTTTAAAAAGTCTGGATGGTCCTGATGGTTTGGGAGGTGTGGCCCCCCCTTCAGGTTAGTCTAGTCTTCTGTCCCTAGTTAAACATAGGAGAAATCCTACTGCGGTTTCCTCATCGTGGTAGTCAGGTGGAAACGGCCGGGATTGCCAATCCCAATTCTTGCTAGGCCAAACTGCAGAGGGTGCCATTAGGGAGTGGAGACCTGCATGGTTAAATATATTTCCACGAAACGTCCAAATGCAAGTCAATATAAAGAGTCCAACCCATACTATGGCATTCCCGGCAAGCGATGCGTTGAAGGTTTCATTGGCGCCGTCTCCGAAAAATTGGCAAGCCCATACTACGGCATCCCTGGCAAGCGATGCGTTGAAGGCTTCATCAGCGCCTTCTCCAAAAAATTGGCAAGCTGAGGTACTACTTCGGAAACATAGACAACCCCTCAGAATAGGGTGCTGGAACGTCTGCTCAATGAAATGCCTAACGACCCAGTCGTTTATCTCTGGGGAATTGTTGCGTTACAACATAGACATAATGTGCGTTTCAGAAACTCGAATCAACGGCATTGTGGAAGGCTCAGAGATTAGAACTCCTGAGCACGACGCTTCTTTCTCCTTTTTCAACTCCGGGTCCCTTAGTGGATCTGCGTATGGTGGAGTGGGCATCGTTTTAAGCCCCCTATCAGCGAAGTCACTTCTAGAGTGAGAACCTATCTCACATAGAGTAGCAAGAGCGCGATTCACAGGCCACCTATTCAACATATCAGTTATTGTAGTTTATGCTCCAACCAGAGACGCAACGGAGAGCGAAGCAGATCTTTTTTTACCAAGTTCTAACTTGTACGCTTAAGAAAGTCCCAAAACGAGACCTCATCTTTATTGGAGGCGACTTTAACGCCAGAATTGGGGGAAAAGTATCCAATGCTGAGTCTGCCATTGGCCACTCCAGTCTTGGAGCTAGATGTAGCAGGGGATCAAGACTTCTTCACTTTACCATGACGAATGATTTGGTCATTACCAATACCTTATTCAAACACAAGCCCAGCCAAAGAGCCACATGGCATTCAAGAGATGGTAGAGCAAAAAACCATATTGATTCATCCTCATGTCCCGCCGTTGGAAATAAATGGCTACGAATAGTAGATTGTACATTGGAGCAGATACTGGCTCGTAACATGGGTCGGATCATCTTCTAGTCAAGTTAGATCTAAAGTTACGACTTGCAGCACAACCCAAGAGGAAACCTCCACGGATATTTGATACCAATCGCTTCGATGATCCTAATATACAACAGGCATTCTGCTTAGAGTTGTCTAACCGCTTTGAAGCTCTCCCAGTACAAGTGAACAACGAGCAAACTCAAAGTTTGGATGAAGAGCGGTTGACCATACGCAATACAATCCATGAGGCTGCGGAAGCTACGATAGGATACCGCAAAAGACTATCCAAAAAGTGGATGTCAAGACGCACAATTCAGTTGGCTGAGCAAAAGCAACAGATATCAGAAAGAAAATCGGAGTTGTTGAAACGCTTGAGAAGAGAATGCCACCAGTCGGCTAAGAATGATAGGAACCAGTACTGGGAGAAAATCGCTGAAGAAATGGAAGCCACTGCCTCTAGATCGGACACCAGGAAGATGTATCAGCTCCTAAAATCAATCAGGAGTAAATCACATAAGCCTACTAGTACATCTGTCGAAGATGAAAACGGCAAGTTACTCTCGAATAATACCGAAATAATTTATCGCTGGAAGGAGCACTTCGACAAACTACTTAACCAGCACCAACTCTCCACAGCAATAGATCATAATCAGCACTGCCATAATCCAAGTCGTAGCGCTGATGACCTGCAGGAACCAAACTCTCCCAGCAGTATTTACAATGACGTGAATGTGGCTCCCCCTCCCCCACAATAAAAGAAGTCCAACAAGCAATCAATTGCCTTAAAAGCAATTAAGTCCCTGGTCCTGATGCCATTCCGGCTGAACTTTACAAGTATGGAGGGACAGCACTTGTCAGCAGGATTTATAAACTAACTTGTCGTATATGGGAAGGAGAGATGATTCCACAGGATTGGGAAGACTCTATCCTCCTTCCAGTCTTCAAAAAAGGGCTAGAGACAAAACGCAGCAAATATCGCGGGATTTCTCTTATATGCATTGCTGCAAAAATATTTACCATAATGCTACATAATCGTTTTTGTATCCAGCGCAACGCAAAGACAAGGCCCAATCGAACGGGATTCTGCCCAGGCATGAGAACAATTGACCAACTATTCGTTTTAAGACAAACCCTTGAACACAGGGCAAAACACCAGAAACCAACAGTGTCTCTATTCATAGATTGTATTACAGCTTTTGATTCGGTTCTAAGGGATGGAATCTGGAAGGCCATGACAGAGGATGGAGTACCAGGCAAGATAGTCAGACTTATTCAAGCATACTACCAGCATATCCGAGCCCAAATTCAGATCGGTGGAGAACTCTCCTCGATGGTCCAAATTGATTTTGGTGTCCGACAGGGATGTATATTGTCTCCCGTCTTATTTAATTTCGTGATCAACTGGATTATGACCAGGGCATTGACGACTTTTTCAGGCGTTGAAATAAGTCCCAATTTTGTGATCACCGATCTGGACTACGCCGACGATATTTGCTTGTTAGCTGAATCTCGTCCAGAAGCCCAATCTATGCTATCAAAGGTGACTGAAGAATCCTCTCTGGTCGGCATGAAAATAAGTTCCCTGAAGACAAAAGTCATGGCGTCCGGTATATCATCTCAAGACCCCCCAATTTTACTAGAACAGTCGCCCATAGACGAGATACATGAACTTAAGTACCTAGGCTCCCTGGTAGACCCAATAGGAGGATGCACATCAGAAATACAGTCAAGAATTGCTTCAGCAACTGGAGTCTTCACCCAGCTAAATCACTCTCCATGGAACCAGAAAAATGTTCGCCTGAAGACAAGAATAAGGATTTACCAGGCCCTTGTTCGGTCTGTCTTACTATACAGCTGTGAGACATGGACTATGAAAGTATCCGACATTCAAGCCCTTAACGTATTTGACCATTCATGTTTAAGGAGAATAATTGGCACTAAACTCCGTGATCGTGTCAGCAATGTCGAACTCCGCAAAATCTGCTGTCAGCGTTCTGATTCGGCCACTATAATTAAACAAAGAAGACTCCGATGGTTCGGCCATACACTTCGCCGCCCACACCACACTTTTGTCAATAAAGCCCTCAGATGTATACCTCTTTCGGGAGGGAAAAGGCGACATGGGGGACAAAAGAAACGTGGCTCGCCTGTATCAAGGCTGACCTAGACCCAATCGGTGGCTTCAAGAAGTATGGACGAAGATGGGAAAAGTCCTGGCTCGATCTGATTGAGCCACTCGCAAACGACCGAGACTTTTGGCTTACTACAATGACGAAGCTACTGAACGCCAGGGAGAGCGCAGATGCTTGAGTCCTGCTACAAGTACAAGTAAGTAAGTAAGTAAGCAAGTACAAGTAGGTTTGGGAAAAAATGAGGGGGGCTAGTTGCCCTCCATCTTTTTGGTCCCTTAAAAAGGGGACTAGAACTTTTAGTTTTCGTTCGAATGAGCCCATCTGCGATATTCTAAGACCACAGGGTCGATACGATCACCCCTGGAAAGAAAAACAACAAATAAACACGCATCCGTGATTTTTCGTCTGGCAAAAAGACAGAATTCCACATTTTTGCAGATAGGAACTTGAAACTTCTATAGTAGGGTTCTCTGATAAACTGAATCTGATGGTGTGATTTTCATTAAAGGTCTATGACTTTTAGGGGATGTTTCCCCCTTTTTTCGAAAATAAGGCAAATTTTCTCAGGCACATAACTTTTGATGGGTATAATTAAACTTGATCAAACTTGTATATTTGAAATCAGCATAAAAATCTGATTCTTTTGATGTATCTATTGGTAACAAAATTTCGTTTTTTAGAGTTTCCGTTACTATTGAGCCGGGTCGCTCCTTACTTACAGTTCGTTGCCACGAACTGTTTGATTTTATAGATATTTCCCTACAATTCAAGGTTAAGGTAAGTGACACATTGTTTTTGTGCATATATTGGAAGATGATTGTACACCTGTTAATGTTGTTTCTGCTTAGGCAACTTTTCAATCAGCCTTTCCATATTGGAAAGACAGTTACCCTTTTGTAGACTCAGTCATCTCGGGTGATGAGTCCACTCCATTGCAAGCTCCCTCTCCAAAAATACGACAAACCGTATCAGTACAGTGAGGACGTACAAATAATTTTAAACGAGAAAAAGCCTGAAGTATACTCTGAGGGCTCATACAAAGAGCATGCACAGGTGCTGTCTCTTGCGTCCCTGCTTTAAACGTTACTAGTACAACCTGATATAAAAAAGGTGCTATTTTTACTGAATCTCAGTTGGCTGCCTTGGATCTAGTACCCCAAAAAAGTATTTTAGTGCAAGCACCAAGTACTCAATCGAAATTATATTCAAGTAGTACTAAGTAGTTTAAGTATCAGCATTACTCCGAAGAAACCGTACTTAAGGATTGAGTTTTCAAGTATATACTCGAGGAAACTCAAGTACAGAACTGCATCGCTTAAACACCTTTTACACATCGTAAAGAAGGAGCCCTAAATAAACTTTATATCTTACATATTTCTCAGAGAGGAAGTGACGTTAGTTGTTCGACTACTTCAGAGAAGAAGTGAAGAAAAAGTACATTTTAGCACCACTCACTACAACTCAGCTTCAACAATAAAAGAACTTATGAAATCAAGAAAAAATTTATGTTAAGTTTGCTTCTTAGACTGTCACTTACATTAATATAAGCTTTCATCAATACTAAATATAAATTTGCAATACATATTTTAAAAATAAAATCGTTACTTTACTGAGAAGTCATCTTTTTTATCCTACTTTTTTTTAGCAAAAGCTTCTCAAACTTCTCATTTTCTAACCAGTTTATTTTCGCAGTCAAAATATCAACACATATTCTACAGGTACGGATGACAGTAGAAGGGTATTTCTAAATACTTTCCCAGGATTCAATTATTCTTTTAGAGACTCTATGAGTCCTCCTCTGATCTTACAGAAATTAGAAAAACTCAGCTCTGGCAGTGGCGTAATTTTGTCAAAATCCTGGAGGGAGGGGGCAAATTTTCCCAAATCAAGTGAAAATGACAGCGAATGCTTGAATTATGCAGGCTTATCTTAGTTTTGACAGGATTTTTGAAGAAACTAAAATTTCAACTGCGGGGGGTGGGGGCAAACTGGGGTGGGGGGTGGGGGGTGAGGTCTTGGAGGGGTAGTTGCCCCCCTGCCCCAAAGCAAATTACGCTCCCTGAGCTCTGGGACCATCGTCTACATACACTTCTTAATCAGTAGCAGTATTCTTGCCTCTCATGAACAAAACGATTTATCACTCTAATGAAAGAGAAGGTAGCAAAGCCTAGTTTACTGACTGCTTCCCCTTCCACTGTTTTTGAGAACAATTGCAAGATACGTTCATGCAAACTATTTAGAATGGCCTTTGTTTATTTCTGTATCAATACAAACAACACCTACTAATGGGGAAGCAAGCTGGACAATGTGAATATTCTGAACTGCTTTCCACAGTTACCATATTGTACTGCCAAAACAATACCAAGACAATAATTTTTTAAACTTGCAAATTATCTAAGGCTTTGTAGAACTGACCTGTAACAGGTATATACTCTTTAAGCACTTCCCTCTTTACTGGCTCTGGCTTCAAGACTTTCAGTTCATACCAGGCACCAGCCAACTATTTTGCATTAAATATATCTACAAGGCCATTTGCTGAATCATAGAGTTCCAGCAGGTTTTGGTAAAACTGAGTGTTTTCCAGTACTCCTAAAAATTGTCAACGGCTTTTGTGCTATGATTTGTCTTACTTAATTTAATTTGGCATTTGGAGAGTGCGAATTGATGAAGTCGGTAAATTAGTGATTAATAAATACCTGCCCAGTATATTTTTGGTAAGTAAGTTTAATGTATGGCCCTAGCAGATAAAAACTTTTACTGTTTATAACATATGCATTACCATCAACCTTGTAACAAACATATTCTGAGACAACATTGTCCCCATTACAGTCTAATCCATCATCAAAAATCTTATACTACATTCAAAACAGTAATTCCACTTTCACTCCCTGGCTGTGATTGAGCACCATACTTCCTGAAAACATAAAAAAGTTACTGCTACTGTCTTAAGCGGTCTTGATTCATTTTGGATGGCATAAGCCAAAGTCCTCATTGATCAAGGTCAGATGCGAAGCAGAAACTAAAAAACCATTGGCTCCAATAAACGTTTTCACATAGGCCTAATTGCTAAAGATTTCCTGACGGGAGAGAGGACAATGATGAATTTGCTTCCTCAATTTAGTCACTTCTATTGTTAGCTGTCACTTTGTGTGTTTACTAAGTCCTCTAGTTTAAAATTTAAATTGTGTAAATTTTCACGGTCCTATTTTTAATATTTCTACATCACACAGCCTAAGCAGTACTTCGACTAATGTCTACTCTGTAATATATATACAGAATTAAGTTCCATACTTCATCTTTATATTGCACTCTTTTAGATAAAACTAATGCACTAAGTTACAAGAAAATAAAAATCTGGATGAAATGAAATTGAATGAAATTTTGAGTTTCCAAGCCCACAATTTTCGTTTTCAAGCTCAACCTATAACATTTCTCAATCATTGTTGAGAGGGCTTTTAGACACGTCACTTCAATATTATTGTTACGCAAGACTTGTTGGTAAGATTTTAAGCCAGTTGAGACAATCTGACTACTCTGTAATATATATACAGAGTTAGTTTCCATACTTCATCTTCATATTGCACTCTTTTTTCAGATTTTCTACTTTCCACTCTGTTTCCTAGATTCACAGTGTGGCTTTGGCATACAACTGACCAATGCACTTTTGAGCCAATCACATGGGACCAAACTAAATGCGGTTCATTCCCCAAAGGGGTGTGAACAGGCCATCGGAGAATATTTAATGAAAGTGGAACTCAATGGTTGGAAGTAGATTGAAGCTGTAAATAGTTTGGGGCAGAAGAGGAACGTACAGAGCTGTGTCTGAGTCACAGACTGCTTGGTGCGGTGATGAGCTCTTTGTAGTAGAAGTGGTAATATAACTAGAAGATCAATATTTAATAAATACAACATAACATTCAAAGAATTTGTGGTACTCTTCTATTAACCGGACTCTTTTATATAGTGCTAGTTTGGTTAATGCTAATGAAATAAAATAAAACAGGATGAATATATAATAGTTTAGAAACAAATTTGGGCTATATATTTGCACATTAGGGGGGGGGGGACAATGCATACCATATATTAAATAAGTAACCTAACCTAACTTAGGTTCCTTTCCCCCCCTAAACCCCCCCAAAAAACAATTTAAATACAGCTCTTGCCTTTATTTATATTCCAGAAGGCATAGTAAGCATGTTTTCATCACGCGTCTCAGTGTATTTCGTGACTGGTATGCACTGCCGTAGATAAAAGAGTCTGGTTAATAGAAGAGTACCAAATTTCTCAAGTCATTAATAAAAATCATTGGCAACAACAATAACATGGATATATTAACACATCATTTAAATAATTTATATAGTCTACATGGGCATAGGCAGCATATTGTCTAAGGGGGGGGGGGGCATTCGATAGTGTGATGGAGTTTTATCAACTGCTTTTTCCAAACCATCTGCTTTTTCAGCCATATCTAATGTAAATTTGAAGGTCCCCTCCCTACGCCCATGGTAGTCTATAAGAATAAAAGAACCTTTTAAAAGGTTACCAGAGCATCCCCGCAAAAAGTTACAACAGGGATTAGACACATTGACTCAATTCAAAAATAATTGAGTTACTTTTCACCCCCAAGAGATAATTGAGCCTGCATGGTTATCTGTTTATCTTGCTATACTGAACAAGAAGATAAAGTTTTCACCTAGAATGTCTCATCATAATAGGCTTGCTCCACCGTTGATTAATCCCGAGTTTAGTCACTTTTTTCTTTTTTTTTTCCTTTTTTTACTGACATATTTTCGAGTAAGGACTTCTATTGTTTTGCCTGTACTTTATCCTTACACTGCCAAGTTGATTTTTTTTTTTAATCAAGAATTCAAGGCCTTTTTAAAAGCTTTTTGTTCCAACAATCAATAAAGTTTCACTTTATATCCCTTGCTTAAAGTAACAAAAATCTAGCTTAAAAAATATTAAAATCTTTCAAAACCTATTTGCTGGTGTTGATAAAAATCAAAGTGAAAACACAATTTTATTGGGTTTGCACCGTTAGCGTTTTTTTTCTTGAAGTATTGGCAACCCTTGTCATAACGAATAGAAACTAACAGAATAACACAGGTAAAACACCGTCTTTTCACAGCTTTGTATTCTAATTTTAAGCCAACCCCTATGATAAAATACACAGTTTTCCCAAAAACCTGTGGAATAACACGGCAAAAATAGCAAAACTGGTGGAGGAGGGGGCTGACTCAGAACATCCTTGTGGGATGACACTGTCTGAAATCGACAGAAGGAGCATTATCGAAAATTTTCAGTGAAAGTACATGAAAATACATAAAAATTTGAATACCTTGATCTAGATTCCTCCTTCTTAAGCACCAAATCTCTTACTTTTGGAGCATCCCTCTTATACCACATCCATTGGAAAAAACCTTCATACCCTTATGACATATTCTGTGCATACCTAAATAAGTATAGCCCAGCTTAAGAGAGGGTGTAACGTGTAAGACAGTCTTAGTCTCCCTATTAAATTGAAAACGAAGTCAACATATCAGGATTTCAAAGTCAACTCAGAGGGATTAACTTAGTAAAGGATAATGTCTTTCCAGGCATTCGTTTTTCCCTCGCCACTTTATACAGAACCTGATGTTTGTACAAACTTGGAAGGGGTCTCATTAGATGAGGGCAAACTGGTAGGACCAAAACACTCTTTGGTCCTCAAACTATGCACACTGAATGCCCTTATGTGATTCTGCTTGAACATGCCTGCCTTTCTACAGGAAGGAACGGCAGGGCGTTGAAGGGTTCACTAGCCTACCTTACACCTCCAAGCATATCAACAGAAGTTTTTAGTACATTACTGGTTCTAAAACAGGTGCACATGCTCATATTTGTAATAAAAAGATGACAGTGGGAGAAGGTGTGTTGGAGAAGCCCACTTACTGAAATTAACAACTTGAGAGCCCTTCCATGATTCCAGTTCAAAAAAGCCGTAACATACCTATCTTTGTTTTATAAAGTTAGCAATGAGAGGCAGGAGCGTCCCGAAGGGGGAGGGCGGGAAGGGGCGCAGCCCCCCCAAAATTTATTCTTCGACGGCAAAAATTTCGGCAGAAATTTTGCAAACTCGGCTGAAATTTAGCAAAATTCTGGATTTCTGAAGAAAATACGGCATAAATCAGGTAGCGATTCGGTAAATTTACGAAGATCGCCCCCCCCCCCAATAAAATTAGCCTCGAGACGCCCCTGATGAGAGGGTTTGGGTGTCAGAGGAGCCTCAGGCTTACTTTGTGCCCCCAATAAATATATACTGAAGATACTTGCAAGATTTTGTATTAAAAAAATAAAAAATAAATAAAAATAAAAAAAATGCAACATTCCTACTTTTCTACAAAGAAGCTGAATGGAAAAGGGGTCAAATTGGTGCCTATGGATTTTTCCCCCCATTATGTAAGGATTTAGCTTGTTTTTTTTTTGTTTTGTTTTTTACACTGAATGTGGACAAAGCAAGTTTCTTATTTTGCAGAATCATTATCTTAAATGGCATTGTCCAGCGAAATAAGGAAAAATCCTTAAGGAGTCGCTGGTCAGTGATGATGCGGAGCCATAGACTCAATTGCATCCCACTCTGTCTTCCATGGTAATATTTTCCAAATGTGATCGACAGCAGTGAAGTTGTCAGCCCCTCAAAAATTTTAAACAGAAGAATGTAATGAATAAGTTTCTGTGCAAAAGAACTGGCGCAAATAACTTTTATCAGAGCTCCAAGAGTTTTTGATCAGTATTAGAAAGCTACACACCCATTAGTTCAAAATTGCAAAAACGCTTCATCTTGCAAAACCGGAGCGACAAAAACTCTTGGGCCTAGAAGCATCAAAGCTTTAAACCCGGCCCTGAGTGAAACAAAATCTTGAGCTTATGAGCTTTAAACAATTAATATCATTATATATCAAATATTCAGTTTAATTTTATTAGTCCTTGCCAAGACTGTTTCCAGACACATATAGTTTCATCTTGGAATAGGGAATTTTGAAGAACTTGAAACTTTGGCAATCAAAAACAAACAGAAACTAATTTTTATAAAATCCGAAAAAGAAGTTTTCCAAAGAAAAGTAATGGCCATATTAAACTTAAGATCCGAAGGAATGGAAACCTACACTAACTCAAACTCAAAATGACCAGAAATTACAACTAAACAATAAATGAAACCCAAAACGAACAGAATTAAATAAACAATCATAGCAAAAAAACATACAACATGTACTGATATACATGAATAGATAAATCTTAAAACAAGTAAAGGTTGATTTGAATATGCAAATCAAGCTTAAAACAAAGAAAAATATTTTGCTACTGAAGTATAAATGAAACCCAAAACGAAAAGAAATTAAATAAACAATCATAGCAAGCAAACATACAATAGGTGCTAATATATATGAATAAATACGTTTTAAAAAGAGTGAAATTTAAATTGAATATACAAATCAAGCTTAAAACGAACAAAAATCTCTACAAAAAAGAGTTTGAGCATAGCCTCCTTCTCTCACTGTAAAAGTCTGAGACGTTCTGCGTCATTTGCGCTTTACTGAAAACAAATTACAGTATAAAATATTTTCTTTTGTACTAATTAATTAAAAAAACTTTTTCCAAAAAATAAGTTTTTCAAAGAAAAGTAAAGAACTCCATTAAACAAAAAATTAATAAAAATAAAATCAAATAGTCTACCAAGAGTGAAACTACCACAAATCAGCATCGATAAATAAATGCAACCCAAAACGAAGAGAAATTACAATAAATAACGGAATCAAACTCAAAACTAGCAGAAATTAACATAAATTGGGCTCAAAACCCCTATGCCTTCCCAAGGCCAGAACAAAATTTACCCTTTATTGAAAAAAACATAAATGTTCTTACTTTTATAGCTTTGAAAAATCAAATAACATTAACATTTTGATTACTAAATATCAGTATATGTATATTAAACTGACAATGCACATTCATTTGTATTTTTTTCAGTTAAAGTACAACTTTTCTTTGAAAAACTTATTTTGTGGAAAAAGTCTTTTAAATTAAGTTCTGCTCGTTTTATATTGACATAGTCTTTTCAGGGAAAAAGAAAATAACACTTTAAATCTTTTCGTTTTTTTAAGACTTTATAGTTTGCCCTGCTATTTCTATGCTGGAGAAAAATTTTAAGCACTTTTTAGCAACATACACCCTTTTAAAAACCTGGACACAAATAGTACTGTTTAATTTAGTTTCATACCTCTAGCTGACCTGAAATGGAAAACTTGTTACCATTCGCAAAAAAATCTGTTTACTTTCTTTGATAGCTTGGATATACTACGCTATTGTGATTTGGTTAAATTTTAAGAGCAGAAATGGGAGGCTTGGCGTGGGAGATGGGAGTGGAAGGGGGATTAGTTGCCCTCAAATCACTTTCGACTATTAAAAAGGGCATCAGCCCTTTCTATTTTCAATCGAATGAGCCCTTTTTGAAGTTTCCACGACAACTCCTTCGATACGAAGTGCCCTGATCTAAACAGCAACAACAACAAAAAATAATACATTATACATTTTACTTTCTTTGATAGCTTGGATACACTTACGCTATTTTGATTTGGTTAAATTTAAGAGCAGAAGTAGCCCCGAAAGTTTGAACATAATACTCATTTGGCTTCTCATTTGAGTTCTCATTTGGCATTTGACCTGTGAAACATCTATATGATGTTAAGCCGGATTAACTTTAGAATACATTACCGTGGAATACAGTGACTGTCAGTGATTAAAAAAGTTTCGCAATAAGTGAAATAAAAGATTGTTATTTATTGACTATATTACTATTGAATATTTTTGATCACTCACATAAGCCGGATTAAATTTAGAATTAATTAAAGTGGACAGTTCAGGTGTAAGCATAAAAATTGCGATCATGCATTCATTATGTTAACATTTGTGTAGGGGCTAGTGCTGGCCAAATTGCATTGTAGAATAGATGATGTCATGCAGATAATTTCGTAGCTGGTTGATGCAGGAGTAAAAGTGTTGATTTTTTTAGGACCGTAGCTGATCTTGGATGATTGGTGTTTGCCGTGCCTTTTAACGGCTGTTGTAAAGCACGCTAGAATCGCGTGGGTAAAAAAAAGGTTCCGATTGAGGTAGGCGCCAGATTTTATTTATTTATTTAATTATTAGCCGAGAATGGGGAATAAGAAGAAGAATAAAGGAAATAATGACAATAAGAAGTTGAAACAGGATGATCAAAATGTATCCCAAGAAGCTGGTGAAATTTACAAATCTACTCCAGTAAAGACAGGCCAGAAAAGGCCTTGTGATGAAGTCTCAGGAATGAACTCAACTTTTGATGTTAGTCTTGTGCGAGAATGCGAAAGGACAAATGCTGGTAGCATTTCCATGATTTTAGAAATGTTACAAACATTACAAAAAGATGTTTCTGATATCAAGTGCTCACTGAAAACCGTAGAATCTGATATGGAGATTATAAAAAAATCAGTCGATCACCTTGGTTCGCGGTGTGCGGTTATTGAAGCTAATGCAATCAAAACTAATGATGAAGTGGGTAAACTTACTGATAAGACGCATGCGCAAGAGGTCATAATAAATGAACTTTGTACTCAAGTTGCCCTGTTAAAGAACCAGTCGATGTTGGTTCAAAATATGGATAAGAAGAATAATGTTCTGTTTTGGAATGTTAAGCCTGGACCGAGTGGAGATACTGAAAGCACTGTCAAACGTGTTCTAGTTGATGGGCTCGGGATTCCTGCTTCGGATATTCCATCTTTTTCTGTTGTTAATGTTACGGATAATTTCGTAAAGATTAAAACTGCGGAATATCAAGGTCGATTTGCTATTATGAGTAATGCGAAGAAACTAAAAGGAAAAGACTTAGGTTTTGGCAAACCCGTTTTTGTGAGTGATGACGTAAGCAAGGAAGTTAGATTGATTAGGAGGGATCTACTTGAGAAAAGGAAGATTTTGCAAGGAAGGGGGATCCAATGTTGGGTGCCTCCGGTGGTTTCTCCGGTATTGTGTATTCGGAAAAACGGGGAAGTTAAAAAATTGGGATGGTATGAAGCTATGAAATCTGCATGTTGATGTTGTTGTTTTTTTCTCTCTTTATATCTTTTTTTTGTATATTTATTTATGTAAGATGGTTCTTTTTTTTGGAAGAGTTATGTATGGTAAAATGAGAGATGTTTTGTTAAGTAATGTTATATATTTTTTTTCTTGCGTATGTTGCAGTTATGTATATTTGGCTAGTAGCCCTTAGCTATATGAGTTTAGAGTGATTTGGATGTGGCCTTTTATAAGGCTATTACCGTTTATTAGTTTTTGTTTTATTTTATTTAATTTAGTTTTTTGTTTGTTTCAGGTTTTTGTGTTTTTGGTGCCTGGTTATGGCCCCATTATTTCCTCGGACCTTGATGGTATAATGAAAATTGGGGGTAAGTTAATTGGTTTTGTTTCTCTCGCTTCATTCTCTTGCCCGTCTTTGGTGTTTGATAATGGTTGAGATAAATTTGAATAGATTGGGGGAACTTGAGAGTCGTCGTGTTGATTTTTCACAGATGAGTGAGGGTATCATGAATGAAGACCAGGTTGAGGGTGGAATGAATGTTGAGTGTGCTGATTCAAAATATGTGTGTCTGAATGAATTGAATGAATGGAAAGTTATGCAGGAGCTGAAAATGTATGGTATGAATTGTCGCGGTTTAAATAGTTCGTTTAATTATATTAATGAAGTTTCATCTAGGCTGGAGCCTGATGTAATGTCTTTGACAGAAACTTGGCTGAACGACCATAACTCTTCATTATTGGATATACCAGGCTATAGGTTGTTTCTTCGGAATCGGGTGGAAAGACAGCATGGTGGTCTTGCAATTTATGTGAAAAATGGATATAATGTTAAGCCAAGGCCGGATATTGCTGTATATCGAGAAATGATTTTTGAATCAATGGTGTTAGAGGTTTCATTGTATGGGCGTAAGTTATTTCTTGTTGTTGTTTATAGGCCCCCTTCAGGAAATGTGGATGAGTTTTTGGACCTGATGGATAATATGTTGGATAAAATACCGAATTCGCGAGTGCCTTGCTTTATAAGTGGTGATTTTAATATTGATTTGAATAATGTGCAAGATGTGAATTCGAAGTCAAGAAGTTTTTTGAATCTTATGTATAGTTATGGTCTTTCCCCTTCTGTTAATATTCCAACTAGAATATCTGGAGCTTCTGCATCTGTGATTGATAATCTGTTTTTGAATGTTAGCTGCGACTTGTCGCGAGTGTTAGTGAACGACGTTTCCGATCACTGTGCTATTGTGATCCGTGCAGCTATTAGTTGTTGTCGTCAAGGAGGTGGTATGACTGGAGTTAAACAGCCTATAATTGATAAGAAAGCTATATATAAATATAGGACTAAACTTACGAATGAGTCATTTGAATGCCTTGATGGTACTGATTGTGTTAATGATAAATTTGGTAAATGGTATGATAAACTGATTCAAATGTTATATGAAAGTCTGGAGTTCAAACAAAAGCGTAAACGTTATGATGTTGCAAAGAAACCATGGATATCGAAAGCGCTACTTAAATCGATGGATAAAAGACAAGAGCTCTATGAAAGGTCTACTAAAACTGGATCTCAATCAGATAAAGATATTTACAAAAGTTATAATAGAAATCTTAACACCCTTCTAAGACAGGCTAAAAAGCTCTACTTTGTAAATAAATTTAAAGAAGCAGAAGGCAATCCTGCGAAAACGTGGAGAATCATCAAGTTGGTAGTGAAACCTTGTGCTGCCCCGACTATCCCTGACATTCCTGATGCTCACTCGGATAATCAAGTTGCTAATATAATGTGTGCACATTTTACTGATATTGGTAGGAGTGTATCTGATAGTGTTGCGCAGTCACCCAGTGATGGATCTTATAATGATTTTCTCGATGAGGCAGCTGAAGTCTCTATATTCTTAAGACCAGTGACTCTTGCAGAGCTTGAGACGACGGTGAAGTCAATGAAGAATTCAGCAGCTGGGTCGGATTTTTTCAGTGTTAGAATTCTTCGTTCAGTTTTCTCTATTATTTCAGATCATTTGTTGTATTTGATTAATTCTTGTTTTAAGAGTGGAGTTTACCCGGATTGTTTGAAAAGTGCTTATGTGGTACCCCTGTTTAAGAGTGGTGATAAGAATGATATGAATAATTACAGACCAATATCAATGCTCCCAATAATATCGCGTCTGTTTGAAAAACTGATTTATGTAAGAATGGTGGATTTTTTAAATAAAAATTCTTATTTTCACCCTACTCAGTTCGGATTTCGTCATGGGATGTCAACAGAGCAAGCTTTGCTTTTTTTAACAACATTTGTCAATGATTCGTTGGATGCGGGGCTGAAAGTTGCGTCTATTTTTCTGGACATTATGAAAGCATTCGACTCTGTTGACCATAGTGTATCATTATCAAAATTAGAGCATGCCGGTATTCGTGGTAATTTTCATAGTTTGATTTTGTTTTTTTTGAGTGGAAGGAAACAGTGTGTTGGGGTTGGGAGTGTTCATTCTGATTATATGAATGTGAGATGTGGAGTACCACAGGGTTCTGTGCTTGGACCCTTGTTGTTTTTAATCTATATTAATGATTTGAATGCGTGTCTTAAAAGGATATTTAGTCATGTGGGACCTACAGCTAGAAGGTCAAAGATGATATTGCCTAGCTTCGCTGATGACACACAGTTTTCTGTGGCAGCTGTGACTGAGGCAGATTTATTTCTGCTTTTAAATACAGGAATGAGTTGTATTGAAAGATGGATGCGTGTAAATAAATTATGTTTGAATCATAGTAAAAGTAAATTTATTCTATATGGAAGAAGTACTAATTATTATCCTTGGATCCATGGTATTCAACTAGAAAGTGGATATCTCCAGAGACATAGTTATGTTCAATATCTTGGTGTCCAAGTTGACGAGTGTCTTATGTTTAAACCTCATATTGAATCACTGTGTACAAAAATTGCCAGAAATGTTGGAATGCTGCGGAAACTGAAACATTTTTTCCCTCCTAAAATTTTAAGAATGCTGTATTTCTCGCTGGTTCATCCGTATTTGTTATATTGTGTAAGTGTTTGGTCAGCGACATTTATTACTTATCTACTGCCACTGAGGGTTCTACAAAATAATGCTGTTCGTGTTTTATCTGGAATGCGAGGTTCTGACTCGGTTCGAAGGCAATACGACGGTATTAAGATTATGCCACTTTTTGGCCTAGTTAAGTTTTACACGGCATTATTCATGTTTAAAAGTTTTAATAACCTGCTACCTGCATGTTTCTCGATTGCATTTACCGAAGCTAAACACAGGTATGAGACAAGAAATGCACATTCAATACGAACCCCGTTTCCTGTAACAACAAGGTCTACATTTTCTATCCGTTTTTATGGCCCGGCTGTCTGGAACAAACTTCCCGAGGAGGTAAAAAATAAGACAGATCTGGATGATTTTCGAAATTCCCTCAGAGTAAGCTGTTTTTATCAATATGGAAGATTTTAGTGGTTGTGTGTAGAGAATGATTGGTTGAATGTTGTTGGTGAGATGATTGTTTGGGTTTTGAATGGATGAGTGATTTATTTCCCTTTTTTATTTATTTTTTTTCTCCTCTATTTTTGTGAATGTTGTGAGTTGTGTTGCGTTGTTTGCGTGGATGGTTCTCAAGTTCCCACTTTTTTTTTTACTTTTTTGTTGGAGGGGTGGGAGAGGGAGGCGAGAGGAGATATTTATTTGTTTTTGGGTTGGACCCTTTTTGGGTTATATTAGGGTCTGAGGAAATAAATGATATTAATAGCAAATATTATATATATTTTTTAAAGTGTTTTTCTTTTTTTCGGGTTTTGTCCGGCATGCAGTAATGCATTGGATTGTGTTTTTTTAAATGAGATGTTTGTTTATTTATTTATTGTAACCCGTTTGTAAATAAAAAAAAAAAAACCCTCAGTCGTTTTTGGGATACTGCTGAGATGCCTTATTGGGATTTAGCATTAACACAGTCATTTTGATTTAATCTTAAGGCAACATTTAGTTTTTAAACATAATGGGCAAAT
>JAQQPU010010133.1:0-30920 GCA_029168905.1 Artemia sp. Kazakhstan ARC1039 | reverse complement strand
GCAACTATCTCGCTTTATAGCAGAAATATATACGGGCACGCTCCACACAAGCTGTCTCTTTTAAGTGATCTAGTAACCAAGCATAGCATAATATGCATTCAGGAACATTTGGTAACAGCCGATCATTCAGTAATCCTTGACCGATTTCAAGGAAAGGACTATTTTTTGCAGCCTGCTATCCGCAACAGCTCAGTTGGAAGGCCGAGTGGTGGAATCTTGATCATTGCAGACTCCAATTTGCAATGTACGCTAATTGATTCATGTGATTATTTTTCTGCCATCAGAGTTCCTGGTCCAAATGGCTTTATAGTCATATCAGTGTACCTCCCTACAAATTATCGTGATGTCCTCTCAGAAAGGCGTTACACTAAGGCTTGTGCGAGACTCGGGAGGTTGGCCGAACAATACAAGTCAGAAAAGATTATTATCTGTGAGGACTTCAACTGTCAGCTTGTGGATGATGATCGTTTTTTCACCATATTAAGGGGGTGTCTGCCAGACGCTATGGCCCCGGTTCCAAAATCCCAGTCCTTCACGTTTGTCCACAGCGCATCCCTGGCTACATCAGATATCGATCACTTTTTCGTAAATTTCCTACTTCCGACCGGGATTAAGGCCATTGTTGACTCGGAACACAATTGTAGCGATCACCTTGGGATTAGCTTAATGGTACCATTCTCCATCTACAAGCGGTGCCCCCGGGCGATCATGGTTTATCAAGAGTGAATGGCAAAGGATAGATCAGTCCTTGTACAAAGATATTCTTGACTCAACTCTTGCTAAAATCAAAGTACCGTTCCACCTGCTTACTCATGGCCAAAATGAAGACAGACTAGCCCTGAACATCTTTTGCTCCGAAATTGTTCATTCGATGAAGCTTGCGGGATCTGCCGCTGTTCCGGTGGCAAAAGTGTACCCCAACACTCGTAAAAAGGGATGGGATAACCCAAATGTCAAGTTTGCCAAGAAGAGATCCAAGTTCTGGTACGAATTGTGGAAGGACTGCGACAAACCCCGCTCTGGAGTAGTTTTTCAGTGCTTTCGACATGCCAAAGGAGAATTCAAACGTACTGTCGAGAATAAGCAAGTCCAGCAAGTGGAGAAGTTGTCTTGTGATTGCAGGAGTGACCCAAACATCTTATGGAAGCGATTCCTATCTAAAAGGGCCGACGCTGATGTGCAAAGTTCCCGATGAAAGTTGGGTAAACCATTACAAGGACGTGTTTGCGCCACCACCCAACGAGCTGGACTCCGTATATAAATCTGAGTTAGATAGGCAATTAATCAGCGCAAAACTCCGCCGCACTGATGTCATTGTTTCCAAATGGCATATTGAGATAATTGTGAGAAAATTGAAAAAGAACAAGTCTCCAGGGCTCGATGGGATCACTCCGAGGCACTTACAGCACGGAACAGAACGTCTACATGAGTACTTAGTCTTAGTATTCCAAATGAGCATCGAGCAGGGACTCACACCTGCCAACTTTCATGGTTGCCGCACATCTAATATTCTGAAAAAGAATCGAGATCCCTTGCTTTGTAAAAGCTACAGACCAATCACAGTTTCATCGGTTATCAGCAAAGTATTTGAGAAGGTACTGTTGCCTCATATTACGTCGCACGCTCTAATGGGAGACAAACAACTTGGCTTCAGAAATGGGTTGGGCTGTGAACACGCCCATCGGCTACTAAGAAGAATAATGAGGTCTACATCTTTAGTTAAAGAGCCACTCTTTGCCTGCAGTGTCGACATTTCCACTGCGTTCGATTCTGTCGTCCAATCGCAAGCACTGTGGTGCCTCTTAGATTCAGGAGTCGACCCCCGCATTGTCCTTGTTTTCCATGACTGGTACTCCCACACGCATATTCGTCTAGCTTTGGGATGGGAAACAATCGCCGGTTACCGCAAGCAAAAGCTTTCTGAACCCATTCGGCTCTTCAAAGGAGTTCGGCAAGGATCTGCTCTAAGCCCTATCATCTTTAATTCTGCGATTTACTCTGTAACTAGATTCGTTCGTGGGACCTTCTTTTTGGAGGGCTTGGATCTAAGTTTCATTTCTTATGCAGATGACTTGTTGCTCCTAAGCAGCACGCTGAGGGGTCTACAAGAGAATCTTCGTCTTTTAGTGACCCTATACAGAAGAATAGGACTACGAGTCAACATAGAGAAAACCAAATTTATCGTTTTTAGCGGCACCAACTCGACCAATTCCAATCTTGTCCTTGACGGTGTCAGAATCCAGCAGTCCCAGTCCCTAAATTACCTTGGTATCACGTATGGCCAGACGCCTAAGTCCACTAGAGGCTTGTTGGCTGAATCAGTCTGTAAATCTATCCGCTCAGCATTTGGAAAAGCTGTCAAATGCAAGTGGTCATTTAATCGATTTATTAAGTCAAAACTATTCAACGCCGTCGTCTCTCCTGCCATCTGGTATATATCACCCTTGTGGGAAATGTTGTCCCTCACCGAGCGTCGAAAAATACGAACCACGTACTACAGATTTGCAAAATTTTTGCTGGGACTTCCACTGAGATTTTCTAACACGGAGATCTCATCCATATATGGGATCCTTGATCCATCAACCAAGGTGATTGATCTAGAACGGAGAGCCTCAAGACGATCCCTCAGTAAACTCTACGACTCACCGCTGACTCAACTGTTTCTGTGAATGAAATACCTGTATTTAATTTTTAGTGTTGAACATGTTTTTCTTCTTTTTTTGTTTCATTTTGTACTCCGCTTTTTTTTTTCTCCATTTCTCCATTGTAAGCGGGCATAAATAAATATATATATATATACATTTTCTTATCTTTGTTTTACAACTTTGGTTCTATTTCGAACCAACTTGTGTCATTAACTGTTTTTAGCTTACTATATGCTTACTATATGCGTGTTTGTTTGTTCCAACTTTTGATCTTTTTAATTCTTTTCGAATTTTTAGGTACTTGAGACAGTTTTATAACGTTTTTGTCTGTAATCTCTCTTTTTTCAGCTTTAATGTCCTTTTGGTATAAGGCTCCATTTACAGCTTAGATCTGATAAGCTAAAAATTTAGCCATTCGTGTTTTTACCTGTTTTGGCACTATCAATTGACTCCTGCCTGCACCCTGAAGGTTTGCTTACCAGGGCTGCCTTCTGGTAGGTCGTTACAACGTTTCTAGGTTCTCTGTCATCGGCTACAGCTAAAAGGAATATTATGAACCTGCACACACAATAATTAATTATTTATAGTATTGCCACACATTTTGATTTGTGGCCACAGTTTTCTCTTGGGCTATCCTTTTATCAAACAAAGTGGCCCTTCTGCAGAAAAATACCTTTCCTTCATGGGTCACAGTAATTTATTTTTTGACATACAAGTGACAATGATTATTTTCACTTTAACTTCCCAACTTTTATTGGTCTTGTCTTAGGTTTCAACTTCAACTTAGGTTCTTAAGGCTATTATGTGCCTACTTTTAATTTTCCATGCCATGTTAGTCATTTTTCCGAAAACGACTCCCACATAAGAGAGCATAATTTTTCCTGTCTACCTGGAGCATATCTCCAATATTTCTATTAATCTCGGCCAGAGTTAACCACTGTAACGGTGGCTCCGTAGTATTAATGCTACTTATTTTGTACTTATCGTTTGGTCAGTTCAATATGCACGTATAACAGAGTTGAACTGACTCCCTTCATTTTCTTTTCCTTCAATTTCGTCTGGCTATATTTTCAACTCCAACCCTTTTATTCTTCTTTTTGATTATTTGCTTCAATGAAGCCTAAGGTTTTTCTTCAAGTCTGTTTCAGCTTTTTCAGTATTATAGATCTCTTCTAAGCCTATATTTATATGTTTCATGTTTTGTTCAATAGCTTTTTCAAGCTTTTATGCTGATTTCCATTCTATGGTCAAATTCATTATCTCCTTATTTTTTTCAAGAGCTGGGTGTTGGTGTCTATTGTTGCAACCTGTATTATTTTTGAAATCATTTAAATTTCCTCGTCCGAGAGTGTTTGTCTTAGAAAAGTACTGTATTTTTCAGCTGATGTTTAGAACACTTTTGATTAAGTTTTGCCCCGCATTTGCTAGTTCTCATTTCTTCGTAAGGATCTAATTTTTACGATATCCTGATTTCCGCAAAATTGTGTGGTTTTCATCGCAAATACATATTCTTTGTCTATGGAACTTCACAAAAAAATAATGCCTACTTCGTGCCAAATTTTATTTTGCGATAGGGATTATCAGTGCCCAATGCGGTTTCCCTATAATCTCTTATATTATTAGTGTCTGGTATTTATCCCCAGTTTAGTTTTCGCCTTAGTTTTGTATAGTAAGTGAGTGCAATTTGTCCCTGTTTGCTTGTTTATTTAGGGTTTGACTTGTGCGACCGTAGTAGCGTTGGCTTCGCTTTGTTTCTTTTTCAAAGTCACTCCTCACGATCATAATAGTCATACCCAAAATATCTACTTCGATATATTGACTATTACCTTCAACTTAAAGGTTGATTTTATCCAAATTTCTTATATAAATTTGGTATTTGGTGAATCCCCCAAACGACAAAACAATCAGCAGTTTTTGTATCTAAATGCTGATGGTTTTGTCGTTTGTGCCTTTCGCCTGCAATTTTCTCGCCCAGATTATTTCTGTTAATGGTGTTTCTGTCCTTATTTGGTAAGTATTCATTTGTTATATCTTCTACTATTTATAATAAGATTACAGCTAGCTTGTACATGTCGCGACTTAATGTAAACTCTTGCTGTTTTTCCCATTATAATTATTTTAAAATTTTTCAAAAACAATTTTTTTTTCAAATTCGACTTAAAGTGCCACCTCAGAGAGTCAAAGTTCAGTAGATCCTTCGCATTTACTTAACAACCAGAGACCAGCAGTGAAGGAGCTCAATTCCAAATGTGCTACCTTCCAATGACCCCATTTCAGTAGACTACCCTCCTTCGTTTTTTTTCGTTTTTTTTTAATTATCCCCCGAATATTTTTACAATGTACATATCAAAAGAATTGCCTTTTAATGCTGATTCTAAATATGTATAAATCAATTAGTTTCACTTCGCCCATTAAAAGTTACGAGTCACCCATTAACGCCCTGTGTAATTGTTTCCGTGATAAGGTTTCTGTTGGCTTCCTAGGCGCAATCTATTTGTCGACTAATTGGGATATAAGAGACTATTGGCTTCACTCTATTTGATTTCTACTATCAGACCGTATTTATTTGATATATTATGGAGGAAATTTTGACATTATTAAAATATAGATATTTATTTAGAGGCTCTTTACTCTTTTTACTTTATTTTTTTCCGTTATCATTATTTTATTCAAATATTAATCGACTGGGAGCTACGCTTGTTCTCCCTTTCTCCGTTTCCTGGTCCAAATTTTGGACTCCAAATTTTAGTTTCTCTTCCTTATAATATTTGCAAGTTTTTTCGTGGTCTCTATAGTGTGGTTCACAAGGTTCTGAATTCGAGCGCGTTTTTGTTGCCTCGTCAAATATCTTTAATCTTTGTTTCTCATGATGTTTGGCCTTTTTCATAAGTGATCTAGCTACTTGTGCTGCTGAAGAAGGAACTTGTTGCTGTCCTTCTGGCTTCTTTACTTTTCTCCATAATTTCTCTCTTAAGGAGGGTTTTCTCAACGATGGCCCAGGTTTAGTTATATCTGTTTCTGTAGAAGAATTATCGGTGTCACATTCTGTTAGCTCGCGTCTGGTAGATGGCGTTTGTTCCAAAAGCCGCTTTTGTGTTAAGACTGTAGGTGAGTCTAATGTATGAAAATCAGATAATTCATTGGTTCCTTCCAATTTTTCTTCCTCTTTGGATTTCACCTTTAGTTTATCACGTTTTAAACCATTAGGTTGTGTTTGAGGCTCTTCTCTATCGCTTTCACCGCTAGTATCCGATGAGCATCGAATATTTCCCCTTTTCTCTTGTTTGTTGTGGAGAGTTTGTAGCTAAGACTGGACTAAATACTCCTTCCACTCCTCCCAACCGTTGCGGTTGTTAAAAAGATCATAAAATTCATATGGTCTTCTGATATATACTGGTGAAATTGTCTCCTCTATTTCTTCGTCTGAAGGAACAGGCTCTGATTTCCAAGGTTTTGAAAAAAATCCTTTTTTCATTCTATTATGGTGTACTACTTCTTCCTTTTCATTATACTGATGTTTTTGAACATAAGTTAATTTATTTGGTAGAATTTTTACAATCCTCTAGGGCCCATCCCATTTCGGTTTTAATTTTTTTGTCCCTTCCAGGTTGGTTTTGTATACATAGACCAAATCTCCTAAACAATAATTTGTCTTATTTTGGCTTGTTCTGTCATATTTTTCTTTTTGTTCTGTTTTCGTATCTTACAGATTGTTTTTAACTTGTTCCATAGCTTTTTTCATTCGCATCACCATTTCTTCCTTATATGGGGCTAGGTTGTAATACATTCTATCATTTTGTCTTTAATCTAAACATATTCTGGAATCTCTTAGATGTTGTAAAAAAATGGCGTTTCTTTTAATGAACGTGAAAAAGCCTATTTACTGCAAAAACTACGAATGGTAAATGTTCATCCCAATTTTCAATTTCCTCTCTTGCATGTATCCCCAACATGTAAGCCATTTCCCTATGTTTGCGTTAGACCCTACTATCGGAGGACTCGAAAGTAGGGATTCGGCAAACAGGTCATGATAGTAAAAAACGAGTGGATTAATATGATCCATTAAGATCATATTAGGAACTAAAAGAAAATAGTCGTGTTTAGTTCAAAATATTCGAACTGACATTCAATTCGCTGGCCGTCCTCCTCAAAGGAGAATTGTTGAAAGCGTTAATAAAATTTAACCAAAGTCTCGGGTGGTCAAAGCCCTCATTAAATCAAAAAATAAATTACAAGCTAAGATTGAGATTTACAATCTCAAATTAATATAATCTTAATCTTAACTAATCTTATCTTAGTTAATCTTAACTTAATATTAATCTTAACTTTACTAATTATAAGATAATTATGTCTTTTAAGAGAATTAAAAGTATTTTACTGTTTCTTTTATTTATTTTTTAAAATTTGTCTTGCTGAGGACGGCCTTTTGATTTAGGATCAAAATATTCATTTAAGTTCGCATTCCATTGTATTATAGAAAAATCTATACTTTATCAACAAAATTATGAAAATTACAACAAAGAATTATGGGAGGGGGGCCGCCCAGACCCCAAAAGACATCCAATTAAAAAGACATCCAATTAGGTTAGGCTAAATTATTTTTAGGTTACGCATTTAATATAATGCGGTCTGGGCGGCCCCCTTCCCATAATTCTTTGTTGTAAGTTTCATAATTTTGTTGATAAAGTATTAAGTTTCAAAACGTCTTTTGTTTTTGAAATCCCCCTTCCCCTCCAAACTCAAAATTTTCCAAAATTTTACTTTAGAAGTTTTTTTTAAATATTTCTAAAGCGCTAAGACATAGAGCGTTACAAACATCAGAATCAACTTTAGATGGCAAATTCAGTTATGGGAAGATGTTTTTGAAGTCCCCCTTCCCCCCAAACTCTAATTTCCCAATATTTTTCTAAAGCGCTAAGACATAGAGAATGATGAAATATGTCTATTTCTGCTCCAAAACTCTCCCAAGGGGGTTAAATGATGAATGGGGCAGTGACTCTTCTAGATTCCTCTTCCTTATGATTTTCGTTTGATTAACGAAAGGTAATATGCCGTTATTACTGTATATTATTAGATGTTTGAAGGTTTTAGCTCCAGTGCAGGTTGAAATAAAGATTGAAAAAAGTGATGAATACCTCAAATGAAGTCATCGACTCTTCAATGGCCGATGTAAGTTTAAATAGCTTTTAAAGACATGATAGAATTTTTGAGAATTTCAGTGGAAATCTTCACGGAAAATTTCAGTGGGTTTAGGTCACGAACTCATGAGGTTAGGTTAGGTTACGCAATCATTTTCTCGGAAATCCTCCCCCCTCGAGGGATTCTATGCCCATATATGGACTCCCGTCACGAGCTCATGAGGTTAGGTTAGGTTACGCAATCAATTTCTCGGAAATCCATTTCCCCTCGGGAGTCTATACCCATATATGGTGTGGGGTTACGAACTCATGAGGTTAGGTTAGGTTACGCAATCAATTTCTCGGAAATCCATTTCCAATAGGGAGTCTATGCCCACATATGGTGCCCCGTTCGGAGTTAGACTCAATTGTAGATGGCAGCACGGTGTTCGTCCCGTATTCAATAAGGGGAATTAAAAGTATTTTACTGTTTCTTTTATTTATTTTTTAAAATTTGTCCTGCTGAGGACGGCCCTTTGATTTAGGATCAAAATATTCATTTAAAGTTCGCACTCCATTGTATTATAGAAAAAAATCACCAATTGTTCTACTTGTATTTTATTGTTTATGATGGAGAGGCAGTGAGGTATTCGTCGCTATGTAGGTCTAATTAAAATAAAAGGGTAAATACTGGAAATCATCATCACACTTCTATACCATACGAAACTAACCCCTTATTGTCACCAAGGGTGAAATAAGGGAGAGGAGGAGAGGATCTTCTCTAAGAAAAAAACCTTGGAATTTAGATGATGTTTTTAGTTTAATTCAGGCTATGTGTCTGTATTTGTTGGCACACACGACGATTTTGTCGGCACATTCTTTATATCCCTTCTCCAAACTCAGAATCCAAACTGCGCCCCTGATTGTCAATGATGATGATGAGTAAATCGTGGCAATCAAGCAAGTGGGGGTTAACGGGGTCTTTTAAATTGGATTAGAAACTAAAAAAAATTATAAAAAAAACTAACCATTGCCAAAGAAGTACTTTTTTTGTGAAATGCAAAATAAGACTTGAAATTGAAGTTAACTCAATAGCCCAAAGGTAATATTTTTCCATAAATACTAAAAGCTGATTGCAATTAGTTTACTCTATTGCTAATTATGCTTATTTACCTCAAATATTATTCATGATTAATATTACCTAAGGCTAGACATTTATTTTTGTAAAAATGTTACAGTAATTAAATACATTCAATTTAATAAAATTATTTAGCGAATTGATTAATTAACCAGAATTAGTGAATTGATCAAATAGGTAAATTAATTAAATTCATTCACGTATTCCAATCAAATTAACACATTGAATTGAATTGCATTCGTTAAAAATCAAATAGTTCTTGGTAAAAAACTGTAAGTGATACAGTTATGCAGTAATAGTACAGTTCGTGGTAAGAAACTGTAAACTGTAAGTTTAATGTTGCCGATCAACAGCTATGAGCTTGAGAAAATTTGCTGATTTTCGATAAAAGGGGAAAGACACCCCAAAAACACAAGCAATCTTAATGAAAATTACAGGATTAGATTCAACATATCAGAGAATTCTACTGTAGAGGTTTCAAGTTCCTATGAACAAAAATGTGAAATTTTGGACTTTTGCCTCGGGAGAAAGATCACGGATCCGCGTTTATTTATTTTATTTTTTTTTGTCTTTCCCACGGGTGATCATATCGAACCAATGGTCCTAGTAGATCAGGAGAGGGCTTATTCGAAAATTTCAAGGGCCTTTTTTATGTCATCAAAAGAATTAGAGGGCAACTAGCACCCTCCTGTGCCCTTTTTCCCCAAAAGACATCCAATTAAAATTTTGAGCTAGTCATTGGATTCAACGTAGTTGAAAGGTCTAATAATTATGCCTTTGTGGATGACAAGACCCCCCATTGTCCCTGAGGAACAGGCTGTAAGTTACGCAATTTGCCCATTGTTTACATATAGTATTTGATAATTGGAAATTTGCGGATATTTTTTGGGAGGGAATTTTCTGCAGGAAGAAAAGTTTCCTAGTGGATTTTCTACGGTAAATCATTACGCGGGGGGGACTAAGGAAGACTGCTCAAAAACAATTGCCGTCGAATCAAAAATATTCTTAAAGAACTTAAAGATTTTAGCGTAAAAAGCAAGGGTTGAGGAAGGGGCGGACCCCCTGATAGAAGGAATAATTTCTGTTTGTTTTAAGTTTGAATGTGGCTAATTACTTTCAGCTGACAAAATGCTATTTTTTAAATTTATTATTTTAATTTAATATTGCGGGCCACGTGTATCCATTTCATTGTTTTTTTGTTTATTTTTTTTCAAGAATAAATAATTAGAGCATACAGACCTTGGAAAATATACTACCTTTATGCAGTTTTATGTGGTAGTAGTAGGATATTATAGTTATATATAAGATGCGACCTGACCCCAGAGATGTGTCAGACCACTTTTGGCCAAGCTAAAATTGGCTTTTTGTAAATCTATGATGACCCTATTTCAGACTATATACGATTTAGTAAGAAGTGGGCCATAAGTACTGCTAAACTTAAAATTCACTTAATGCGTTAAAAGTGTTGGATGTGAAGACCGGGAAATATAAACTACTTTTATTTATTTTTGCATGATAAAGTTGTATAAATAGCCAATATCGCGATTACACTTTGAACATGAGTGCGGCCACTTGTGAGGTTATGTCAAAGGCTACAACATTGAAGACACTAACATTAAATAACGCTGAAAGTAATGTAATTCCTTTTCCTATTCTTTTTTCTAGCTTCTTATAAGTACTTACTTAAATACTGCATTTCCCAAAAAGGGATTACACCCTAAGACAGAGTTATTTATATTTGTTTTTTTTTTCTGGAACGGACTTTTTTACAGAGTTCTCCCCTAAAATAAAGATAATTTGACTTAAGAACCTGCAAAATTCAATACGAATAATGAGTATTGTAAACTGCTCACAGTGGAGGTTTCAAGAATTGCAGCTCAGTTTCAATAAAACTGTGAAAAACTGCGTTTCACTAGAACTCATCTTCATTTACTACTTATTGCCCTACTGGCCTATTTGCTTGGGTATTTTTATGCCTTACCAAGAAAAGGGAAACTGGAATGGCAGCAGTGACCTGCACATCAGTTCTTGGTCCCAGTTTTCAACAAAACGCCAAATGTAGACGCGGCTTAAGGAACGATAAGACAAAATTAGCGTTCTCATGGTAGTCAGCACATGAATAGACAGTGACGGTGAAAACGATAGGAACAGGC
Organism: Artemia sp. Kazakhstan ARC1039; assembly: GCA_029168905.1. Taxonomy (NCBI): domain Eukaryota; kingdom Metazoa; phylum Arthropoda; class Branchiopoda; order Anostraca; family Artemiidae; genus Artemia; species Artemia sp. Kazakhstan ARC1039. Next base: position 19,867 of record JAQQPU010010133.1, on the reverse strand, counting down.
ATATTTCCTTACAATTTAATTACAAAAAGGCACCTTAACAGCTACCAACTGTCATTTAAAAACAAATCTTTGATTTAAAATAAAGACAGTCTAACTTACAGTCTCCTAAAATTCAATAAGCCTACTCTTGTAAAGTTCAGTTACAGTGCCAAAACTTATCGGTGCCAAGTTGAATGACAGCATGTACTTCGACTTAAGCACATTTTAAAGTGTACTCACAGGAGTTTTCGAAAATTTACAAGTTTTATAGAACAATATCGCTATCTACTTTTTAGCTGTTTCAAAGTAGATTTGGCTACCAACCACCCTCAAAACTGCTGAAAACTAGGAATTTCACAAATGAAAACTTCGTCGAATGTTCGAAGGGCGCTGAAGATATCTGCGATGATGGTGGTATATGTTGAAAGCACAGCATAAAGATATAGCAGTAAGTTTACCGCAGATAATTTCTGGCTCTTCATTCTCGGTGCGAACAAACAGCTCCTCCCACTTCTTCTTGCATTAGCGCGTACATACAGCTCCTCTCATTTGATCTGCCATCAGTGGCCAATTACCCTGGAACATGTATTTTGGCAGAAACTTTCTCAAAATGCCTTTGAAACCAACTTGAGACTTCGAAACCTACTTTTAATTCCTAAAAACATCTAATAATAACATTGCACTACTAATTACCGATTTTCATATATGTATTGAGATATATTAATTTAAAATTAGTTTCTTCAAAATATCGTGTTCCAACGTTGAAGCCGTTTCTCGTTCAAGAGAAATCTGACTTGTCTACCCGTGAAAACATCTAATGTCGCTTTTGTTTCTACGTTCTCTGGAGCACTCGCACCTCGATCCGGGTTTTTATAATGGGTGAGATACGGTGTGGTTTACATATACTGTGGTTGAAAGGTATAATTATCTATTGAATAAGCAGTTACTCAGCCGACCAATTTATGTTTATTAGACAATTTTAGGTCTAAAACTAAAAAGTAATCACAAGGAAATTTACAGTTATATTTAATTTTATTTAATTTTCTTTATATTTTAGTAAAGGTTAAATGTTTTGAATAACCCGAATGAACTGTCTCTACCTCATCTTAAGCACAGTTTAATGTGTAAAAACAGGAAATTCTGAAAATTTATACTGCTTATAGAAGAATGCTTTCATCCAGATTTTAATTGTTTCAAAGTAGATTTAACTACAAACCGGCCTCCAAAACGACTGAAACTTAGCTTTACACGGGCCCTATCGAATATTAAGCAGACTTAGGAGCTGTTTATGATGACGGTTATGTACGTTTAAAGACAGTATTGTACTGTTTATTGAATAAACAATTGCTTTGTTTTTATTAAGTGATTCTAGGTATGAAATTGAGCAATCTCGGAATTTTGATCGTCGGTCTTTAGAGGGTAGGAGAACTGGTTAGAAGAAAGGGTATGGGAGGGTTGCCCTTCAATCACCTTTGGCTCTTCAAAATGACACTAGAACGTCCCATTTTCAATCAAATGACCCCCTCTCTCAAAATTCTAGGACCAAGCCTTTCATATGAAACAGCGCCAGGGCAAAAATGTAACTATGCAAAATACAAGTATTTTACTTTTCAAAATTTTAACGCACCAAATATATTTAAATATACTTTTATTTAGACACGTTAGATTCTTATGCAAAACCGTGCATTTAAACCGTCACGGCAATCCTAAAAAAAGGGAAAATACAGAGACATATTGTGCCATTTTATATGGCTTCTTTATAGTACCAGAAGACTTAGCTTCGCTTGACACAATTTTTCCCAGTAAATATTTTACATTTTAATACGTTGTTACATATTTCGCTAACAATCAGGCGTTTTCCATTGCAAATACCCTCCAAAATAATTAAATTTTTTGTAAGCATAATTATCGTATTGTTCCTTAGTTTTAATTCCTGGGGTGAAAAATACGTAATTTCAATCGAAAGTTCTCCCGGGAGACGATCGACGGTTTCAGCATTAATATTACTTAATTCAATAAATTCAATTCAATTAATTAATTGACCAAATACACTATTAAATAATTGAAATAAAGTAAAATTGCATAAAATGAATAATTAAAAATAGAAAATTAATTAATAAATTAATATATTTATTCCTTTTACTAATAATAATATTACCTCTTTTTCAGTGGTTTGATAATAACACTGTCTTAATTCCATCGTAACTTTAATTAGCAAGGTAATTTCCAAACACTTTTCAATTAAATTACAAGTGAAAATATATAATACGGAGATTTTTCAGCGAAATTCGATTTCAGTAAAATGAAACAAAATATATATTCTTGTCCGAGTGTTTTTTAATGGAATCCGGATAATATCCTTCGGCAGTCAATCTCCCTCCCCCTTCGGAAAGTTCTGACAATGAAATTAAATTGTAACGATATTTTAAAAATATTTAGTACATAAAAACAAAGAAAACGACGATTAATCTTGTGAAAATAATGAATAACTAGGTGAATAAATAATGAATAATTAGTCTTTAGTGAATGAAACCTAAAAAATATTTTGGATGCATAACTAACAGCCGTCATCAGAAAAAAAATATTGAATCTAAAATTTCCAACTAAAATTAAAAATAAACTTTGAAAGAGACTCAGCGTGTTTACCTCACAAAGGTTCAGGGAAGACTGATAAAAAAGATATTGAATCGTGTTATTTGAACTGACTAGCTCTTCCTACTTATTCTCAAGTCTTTCAACCTTCATGGGTCTTTAATTTCAGTCAGCACACAATTTGGGAAAAGTATTTTGGGGGGTAGGCCGCGAAGACAAATTTTTCCTAAGTCGTGACCTATCTAGAGCGCATTTCACAGTTGAAAATGGTAGTATGCCTATTTTTAGAATAAATATAATAAGTTTTTGAAAAAAATTTTGACATGTCTATACATATGTAAAATTATTGCTCGCTTAATAAGATAGAGAAAAACCATACAATTTTCCAATCTTCTACCGCCTCAAAATAAAAATAATTAAAACAAAATTTTATACACAAAATGAATAACAAAATAATAGCTATATAAAGTATGTTTTACGATGCTTGTCGTTCATAGAATAATATATACGCAGATGTTGAATGAAGATCACTTATTAATGCCTTTTTAACTGTAGTATCCGAAGTTAAATACCACCTAGAAGAAAAAAAGAATTCAGAGTTACAAGAAAAAGGAAAGCGAAATTAAAACAAAATCTTGGAAAAATAAAACTAATGAATAGAAAAATAAAGACAAAAAAAAAAATAATTGGGAAAGAATCTGACGTTATAATTGAATGTCACCCGAATGAGCCTACAATTAATGACTTACCCAGCTTCATGTCATTACCCAGCCAGCGCCCATTGGCATAGTTTGGGTGAAGAAATGGTTCTTATATCGGATATATGACGCAAATTATTGTAAATATTGACAAAACGCATAAAAGCTCCGATATCTAACGTTTTTTTCGATATTTAACGTTAATGATAATTTTGGATTTTAAGAATAGTAACGTTTTTTAGTCGACATTTTAGTATTTTTAGTATCCGACGTTAAGTATCACCTAAAAAAAAAAGAATTCGAAATTACAAGAAAAAAGAAAGCGAAAATCAAACAAAAGATTGGAAAAATAAAAAGAATGAGGACATAGAAATTAGTATAAAAATTTACTGAATTTTTTCTAAATACACGTCTAAGAGGTGTCAAAGTTTACACTCATTTCAAAAAATGCTAGAATTTTATTCCAGCAACGCCTACAATAATAGTTTATTAATTTAATTAATTAATTTGAAGTCGAAGATACAAATTGAAGGGTTCTTATAGTTTTTCTTAAACTCAGAAACATCTTGTGAATTTCAAAAAAAATCTGTTGATTAATTTAATTATTTTTTAATCGATTAATTAGTTTTGATTTTTAATTTTCTCAGTTAATCTCGACAGCACTACCAAAAATTATTATATTTTTGAAAAGAAAACGAAAAGAAAAAGTTTTACAAAACCGCTGTTTTCAGGGGTGGGGGGAAGACATAAAATGGCTCAAGGGGGCAAAAATATTTTGAAGTCTTTGGTACGATTATACTTTAATAATTCTTTAACACAATCGTAACTCTTCAAAAAAAAAATGTTCTGCGCAAAAGCACCACAAGAGCCTTGGAAGACAATAGAATTAAAAGTCAAAACGAGGATGGACCGAAAATTGAACTCAATATGAACATACCAAACATAACAAAGCATAAGGAACATACCGAATATCTAAATTACCCATAGAACCTCTAACACCATATGAAAACCGTATCTCAAACAGTAAGCTGTACGAGAAATGCGTTCAATCCCAATTTCTCACCCCGAATGGGGTGAGAGGATGTCATAAGGAAAGAATTTAAGGGAAATGGGAACTTCTTGGGAGGGTGTAAAGAGGGAAGCTTTGAATAGATTGGGATGGAGGAAGAGCGTGCGCAGCTGTGTTGGCTTCAGGCAACTTGGTGCTTGAGTGAACTGTGAATAGTATAAGCAAGAAAAAATTTCGCGAATATAACCAAACAAAAAAAAAATTTCTTTGAGCTTAAAATTTTATATTTGAAATAGAGTAAGAGAAACAAAAAAGAATTTTTGACGCAAAGAAGCTAAAACTGTCACAAATTCAAATCCACAAACTACGTGGCTAGCAAACTCCCGGTATATACCAGATAGCTGAAGCACTTTTAAATGTATAATCAGTTGGTTTCAAATCATCACAAGTGAGGATATGTTTCCCTTTCTTTTTAATACCTGAAGCTTGAAAGCAAGCAAGTTTTTCTCATTAAAGGTATTACATACAGTTAATAGGCTTTATTAAAAGGTGGTGTATTTTATACTCATTTTTGTTAGTGTACTCTTTTTGCCTCAATAGCAGGGAAAATCAAGTTTAAAGTTTCATGATTTTTGGAGAGGGGGGAGGGGAGGCTGGTATAGGGACTCAAAAATATGTGTTCCGGGGAGTTTTTTCTTCGTTTTTAGGCTTGTTGTCGGAAAAGATCTTTGTATATTTTATAAGTGCTAAGGATTTAGGTAAAGGCCTAAAGGGCTAAGTTACAAGTATTGGTTATGCAAAACAATAAACATAGAATGATTAGTCACTATTAATAGTAAATACTATGAAATTGCCGATTTACATTTATTTATAAAGTAATAACATGTGTCTGCTCTATTGTGCTTAATATGTCAAATTAAATTATATAGACTTGAAAACAGGGTTCTAAGCAGACTTATTCACATATGAAAATACTGGCTCAAAACCGACCAAATAAAACTAATAAATTGATTTTTAAAAAAATTTAATTTTATTGTATTAAATAAACAAAATGCATAAATATAAGAGAGGTATAGTAGATAGAAATAATAAGAGAAACATACCTCGGTTTAGCATTATTATTTGTATCAATCCTGTACGTGAAAAAGTGACCAGAAAAGGCGTCCCCAGAATGCACAACAACAGATATTAGCCTATATAAGTTTCTCATTAGGGGTAGACCATGACTGGAAGCCTACAAAATAGAAAAAAAATAGAAAACAAATTAGAACGAGAAAATTATAAATGTGAAATACCCGACGCCTCTCTAATCATCTTTGCTAGTTTCCTGCTAAGTTAGCATAAGACATTTATTTCAAAAAATCACTATCACAAGCCTTAAAGGGCCGAATTCTGACTTTGGAGTCAAAAATATCAATAAGAAAACACGAAAAAGAATTACAAAAATGTCAAAAAAACAATGAAAAAGAAAAATCAGAATGAATAATCAACCGTAAGTCAATAATTTAACTGTAAAAAGTCAATTGAAAAGATAAAACTTGTCACAAAAAAAAAAAAAAAAACACCAGGTAATTTAAAGGAAGGCCCAGACATTTCAGGAGGGATATGATTTAGAAAATGGGGCGAAGATTTGAGGACCAAATCGGCATTTTCATGGACTTAGAGGTGATTACTGTTACGTCGAAGTCCGAGGCTTCGTCTCCAATTTATCTGAGGTTGCTCATAGGGTTGCTTACTAAATTTCTGAAGCAAGTTTCAATAGCCGTTATGTCATCAACAAATATCTATCTGTCAGGAAATCCCTAATTATAATGTTTATGTTTTATGTGCTGCAATATGTGTTTTATGAAAACTAAGTCATTATGCGTTTTATTGTTTTTGTGATGTCCACGTGGTCAAAACCAGGGCATAAAGGAAAAGTGGATCTTCCATGCCTGCTCTTTTAAATCTTATTATTATAGGATTTTCCCCGCGTGTTTAATATAATCCACTTGCTTCTGCTTTATTAATGAATAGCTCCCCCCCACCAACAATTTCTGCGTATATACTAGATATAAAGTATGCTAAAAAGCAACAGCTAAAATAATAAACCCTCTAGAGAGGTATAGTAATATCAACAAGTGAAATGACATCATTTTTATTCAATCCTAAAAAGGCTTATGCCAACTTTGTCTCTCACTCAGACTATCTGTCTTGGCTTTTTCTTCAATTAGTCACGGCTTGATGGCAACTTGCTTCTAATCGATTTCACTTTATACTCTGTTCACTTTACTCTAGAATTACTTTGAATTCATACATTTCACTTCTTCTTTTTTTTTTAAACCACCCAGAAGAGTGAAAATGAAACCTGATCAATTAAAATTGGTGAAGTTGAAACATCCTGTAATCATTAAACATCCTGAAGTTGAAACATCCTGTAATCATTAAACATCCTGAAGTTGAAACATCCTGTAATCATTAAACATCCTGAAGTTGAAACATCCTGTAATCATTAAACATCCTGAAGTTGAAACATCCTGATCATTTAAATAAGGAAGTGGATCAATATAGTGAGACAGGGGTCAGAACTGACACGTGTTTTATGCCTAAATTTTTCATTTCATTTTTTTCCCTTAACCAATGTCTGATTTACCCTTTTGATACCCCAATCTGGTCCCAATATTTTGCAATGCCAGACACGTGGAATGTTTACAAGAGATAAATTTTGAGCACAAGACATATTGAGTCCGATCCCGGCTCGGCTTTCGAATGTTTTGCTCTTTCAGTTTTAACTTTTAGTTCTACCCTTTTTTAGTTTTAGTTTTTAATATTAATGATTACCAGCCCCCTTTTTTGGGTTTCAGACATTTTGATAACTAATCCCTTCGCATTTGAAGAAATTCAAGCTTTATAACAATTTCAGCCTTCTAAGATTTTTATTTCTCAGAACTTGGTAACTGAACCACTGGCTTTTCTGCAATTTATACTTTTTTCATGTTTTCAGAGTTCTAAGGCTTTTATTTTTCAAATTTTCACTACTGAAACCTTCAATTTTTAAGGTACACTATATATTTTGATAATGTCTGAGTTCTAAAGTCTTTTAGTTTTTCAGATTTCGCTAAATAAATACTTCACATTTAAAAAAATTGAACTTTTTTCACTTTCAGACTTCAGAGCTACAAGACTATTGTCTTTCGAATTTATATAACTCAGCCCATTATATTTCAAGAAATTAAGGTTTCTTAACAATTTCAGAGTTTAAAGACTTTTAATTTTTCAAATTTCAACAAAAAAACCTTACATTTCAAGTTATTCAACTTTTTTCACATTTACGGAGTTCTAGGAATTATATTTTTTTTAGGACTAATAACACTTTTTATTTTAAAATTGTTATACCTAAACCTTTTCATTTTCAAGAAACTCTTTTTTTCATATTTTCAGTCCTAAAATTTTTATTCTTAAGATATCGAAAGGTAATCTTTACAAAATTCCAAAAACACACTATTTTCTCGCAATTTCACAGTTGTAAGACGTAAGCTTCAGATTTCACAATCCAAACACTTAATATTTCATGGAACTCGACTTTCAAGGAACTCTAAACGCCTAAATTCGTTATTTCAAGGAACTCTACACACTTAATATTTCAAGGAACTAGACTTTTTCCAAAATTTCAGAGCTCTAAAACTTTTGTTTTTTATATCGAGACTAAGTATTAGGCGCATTCCTACCACAAAAAGTTTCCCCTCGGTGATAATTGGCCCCTGGAAAATTCTCCTTCCCGGAAAATTCCCCCCACAGGCAAAATTGAGCAGCCAAAGAGAAAGTATAACAAATAAAGATAATAAAAAAAGAAGAAATTTTGGAATATTCTACCTGTATTCCGAAAGACAGGCAGAATATAAGATGTAGAATATACTATACGGTATACTATATACGGTATACTATACGGTTTTTACATTTTCGCGCATTTTCATTTTTTTCCAGGTTTCGGGGGGCTAAGCTATCATAGCAGGATAAGATGAGGGTTAAAGAAAATAATTAGAAAATGTGAAATTAGTAGCAGATGTAAGAAGGGCCGTTCTATGATGGAAGTGCACAGAGATAACAATCTGGAACTAAGAAATACGATCAATTACTTCCATGGGCTTGGTCTGTTACCAACCAGAAGTGTCACAAGCCAAAATTTCGGGGGGGGGCAAAGAAGGCACAACCAAAAAAAGGCACAGACCAAAAATATTCACAGGAATCACGAGGAATTAGATATAAATTTTTAACTACGTGTATATTAACCTTTCAGGAGTGAACGCCCTCTCGTACGGCATTACTTCCTCATTAAGTGGAAATCTCGAAACACACGTTTTTGGTACTTTTATAATCAATAGCAACTCGGGACTCCATAGAGCGAATACGGAGCTAGGTACCGCAAAATAGTAGACAACATCACTTTTCTGAGGCATTATAATTTTGGTTATTCTAAAACGGCACTACAACATTTGATTTTCGTTCAAATGAGCCCTCTCCCAATCTTCTATAACTGGGTTAAATACCATCATCCCTGAAAAAAAAAACAAAGAAAAAAGAAATAAACACGCATCCCTGATCTTTCTTCTAGGAAAAACAAAAATGCAAGATTCTACATTTTTGTAGATAGGAGCTTGAAACCTTCACAGCAGGATTCTCTAATTTCCTGAATCTAATGGTGCAATTTTTATCAAGACCAGTCGCCATTTTTCACCATTTTTCGAAAATCTGACAAATTTTCTCAGGCTAGAGTTTGAAGTATAACTTTAAACTTAAAAGAACTTTAAATATTGGGAATCAACATTAAAAGCAAATTCTGATGATGTATACCAAAATTCAATGATGTATATCAAAATTAAATACAAAAATTATGTATATCAAAATTCCTCTTTTTTAGGGTTTCGGTTTGGTCCGAGTCGCTCCTTACTTACAGTTTGTTACCACGAACTGTTGGTTCGTTCACAAACACAGTTTGATTCTACACTATATATTCTATATACTGAAGTTTATGAAATGATTTTGGAAATTTTTGAAATTTTTTTGAATGAGTTTAGGATTTTTGAAACCCCTCTGTAAGAAAGGTGACAAGAACGACTCCGCTAACTATAACGGCTTTAGCCTGATTTCTGTAGGAAGCATATTACTTAGAATGATGATACTTTTAAGGCTGATAGATACTGTGGTTAAGTTTTAAGAGAGGAACAATGTGTTTTTTGGACACATCCAAATTGTGTTTTGAAAAACACAATGTGGATGTTTCGACCACATTTTCATCTTGGATTAGTAATTCAGAAGTACCTCAATCATTAAACACCTCAGTTTTATAAAGTATGAGCAAATTTTTGATTCAGATGATAGAAGAGCTTTAGCGAAAGTTTTATCCTTGTATGGTATACCAGACAAATACATTAAACTGATTAGTGCTATGTATGAGAATAACACTGCTGCAGCCAAGGTAAGAAATGCGGTTAGTAGCTGGTTTTGTATTAAATCAGGAGTTAAGCAGGGTTGTATTCTATCCCCTTTTATACTAATCATTTTGATAGGCTTTGTCTTAAGGAGCACAAGAAAGGCAATGGCAAACCACAGAATCAAATGGGGAGGAAAAACTCTCCTGGACTTAGATTATGGTGATGGTTTAAGCATCCTTGATGAAAATATTAGCAAAATAAAGGAATATTTGGAGGTTTTCATAGGCCAGAATGAAAAAAACAGGTTGGAAAACTAATGTTAAGAAGACTAATTCGCCAAGACTGTGGGTAAGGGATGGTGAATAGGTGATGTTGGGTAACGCGAAGATCAATCAAGAGGATAGCTTCATTTACCTTGGTAATATTATTAGTAAAGACGGTAGGTGCGGTGAAGATGTTGCAAGCAGAACAGCCAAGACCCAGCGGGTTCATTCTCAGTTAAAAAAGGTTTGGAACAAAAGGAAGATAAGTCTTCGAAACAAGATTAAAATATTGGAAGCTAGAGATGACAGTTGTCAAGTATGGTTCTGAAACCTGGGCGCTCCGAAAGAGGAGTTGCCCTGGGCACTCCAAAAAACGGAAGAGGAGTTGCTAGATGTTTTCCAAAGAAAATACCTACAGATTTTTTTTGGAGTACCCGACTAACTCACCATGTCTCAAATAGTAGGCTGTAGGAAAAAAGTGGTTTAATACCACTTTCTAGGGATATAGAGAAAAGTTGAGATGACTAGGATACTTTTTGCGAATGAAGAATGACAGGTTGCCAAAAAGCATCCTTTTCAGGTCTATCAGGTCTATGGCCAAACGAAAAGCAGGTCATCCCTGAATGGGGTTGAAGGATGTCATAAGGAAAGATTTAAGGGAAATAGGAGCCTCTCGGGGGAGTGTTAAGAAATAGGGCTTTGGATAGAGGAGGAGCGATAGAATGGGATGGAGGAGGAGCGTGCGGTTGGCCCCAGGTGGCTTGGTGCTGCAGTGACTTCTTAATAGCAGTAGTGCTAGTAGTATTTTGGAATATAGGTAGAATATTTTAGAAATCTTTCTCACCCTCATTATTTTCTTTGTCATAATTTCCCTTTGGCTGCTCAATTCTACATCTGGAGAGACTTTCAAGGGGGAGTTGTCAGGGGCGGGGAATTTTTCCGACCGAATTTTCCACAAGAGATACGCCGGACGCCAGGGACCAAAACCCTTGAAACTTTAAGGATTTCAGTTTTTTTTTCTACATATTTTCAGAGGCGTAAAACTTTTACTTTCCAGATTTGGGCAACTAAGCCTTTTACATTTCAAGCGGTTTAACTTTTAGTAAGAATTTTAGAGTTGTAAGAATTTTTATTTACAAAAATTGATAACTGAATGATTTCTATTTCAGGGAATAAAATTTTCTTTTGCAATTTCAGACTTCAAAGACTCTTATTTTCAGATTTTGATAACTAAACCCTTCATATTTCAAGGAACATAATATTTTTTCACGATTTCAGAGCTCCAAGTATTTATCAGATTTTGGCAACTAAATATTTCACACTTCAACAAATTCGATTTTTTTTTATATTTTCAGAGTTCAACGACTTGTATTTTTTCAGATTTTGACATCATAATCCTTTATATTTCAATAAAATTCATTTTTTTTTATCAGTTTAAAAGTTCTAAAACTCAATCTTCAGATATTGATAAGTAAGCTTTTCAAATCCAAAGAAATTCCACTCTTTTCGTATCATAAGAGTTCTAAGCCTTTTAATTTTAAAATTATGATAAATAAACTCTTCCAATTTCAATAATTTCCTCTTTTCTCATTAATATTTCAAACCCGGAAAAACTTAGAACTTCGAAATTGTGAAAAAAGTGCTTTCTCAAAATATATGAAGGGTTTGGTTATCAAAATCAGAAGAATAAAATTCTTAAAATCCAGAAACTGTTAAAAATACAGTGTTGCCGAAAGATTTGGTTGCCGAAACCTGAAAGTTTAAAGTCGCAGAATCCTGAAATCGTTGAAAAACTTCATTTGTTTAAAATATGAACTTGAGCAACCGAAATCCAAAAAATAAAAGTTTTTGAACTCTGAAATTGTTAAAAAAACATTGTTCTTCTTGAAATATTAAGGGTTTAGCTAAACTAGCATTACTAATGGCTAATGGATATAAGTCAGCCAACGAGACTCCGAAGGCCAAGGGAAGAAATGGAAGAATCGAAACCTTATGTTTCTTTCATTTTAGGAGGGAAGTAAGTACCGACTTCGAGCAAAATCTGTGAAAAGTCAGGGTAAATATATTGCACCTCGGCTTTATACGATATACAGAGGCAGTTTCGACATTACCGAAGACTCAATTAAAATTAAATAATTAGGACATCCCAGCCATATATAACCTACAAAGGCAGATTCCAACATTGACTGAGATCCTAAAATTTGGAATTAAAAAATTGATGAATTTCTACAAGGATTTTACTCGACAGACGAAGAAAATTTTTACTTTGGCCCAAAATTTCGAATTGGTATAAAATAAAAAAAAAAGGCATTGCTTTGGCCAAAAGTCCCGAAAAAATTAAAGAATTTGCACTCCGTGATTCATGTTACTTATGGAGACAAATATGGAGACCTAAGGATGTCAAATATTTATTAACAGTGCCGTACCATTACAAAATATTAGAACAAAAATACTTAAATTTAAAGAAATATAAATGATTTTTTAAAAATAAAAAATGGTTAAATTTAAGGATTTGTTAGACCATTATTTTTAGTTTTACTAAGTTATATATAAATAGATCATACTACGTTTTACTATTCGCAATCAAAATTGTAGGGTTAGGTACAACCTAGTAAAGAACGAACTCTAGCCCATAGTAACCAAAAATTTAAAAACGTGCTTTGAAAAGAAAAAAACTGTCCGCTGAGAAATAATCGCCATCGATAGCTGATCCAAAAATGTGACTTTTACTCCCATTAATCCCCATTTAGACATTAATCCATAAGAACATTAATCCTCCATTAATCCCATTAATTCTATTTACTCCCAAAAATGGTAAAAGTTAATTGCGAAAGCAAATTTATGGGAATTTCGAAAAACACTTTCGAAATGCAGAGTATTTTTGGTTTTCAGGTTATTTTTCAGAAAACCCATGAAAATGGTGTCTAATCAAAACAAAATCTACACCATTAAAATCACCATTGCTGAAAACCCCATTTCGGAGACTTACATTCCTCAAAGAAGGAAAATAACTTCTTTCCAATGGGAAGCAGTGGTGTGTCTTTCTTTCCTCCACTGCTAGTGGGGCACAGAAACATTATTGAGAAACATTAGATTCGAGTGAACTTACGCTCGGCTTTCTCTCTTTGTGTGTAACGGCAGAGTCACCCCAATGACACATATAATTCATTTATTGTTTGTATTCGACAAACTACTATTCCTATTATACCGTCAATACCTAGCCTGATTAGTAATTAGCTGTATAATACGTTGGCTTTGCCTCGTGTGTGGTTCCTAGCACCATTTTGGGATCTTCTGAAAGCCACGGATAAGAAAGAGATTAGAAAACTGTTTTTAAATTTTCTAAGTTCCTTCTTCAACTCCCTAGTTGGTCTCAAAATCGTTTCTTTGATTTTTTTTTTTTTTATTGCTGAACCTATTCTTATAGTTGATGACCCGGCGTCTAGCCTGTGTAGTAAAGACCATCCCATGATGGGTATCCTTTTTTTTTCGTCGGTGTTACATATTTTTGTGTATTTACTCATATTACTTATTTTCTGTCTTTTCGTATTTTATTCATTTACTGAAAAATACAATAGACTTAGCCAAGTACCTTCTTTCCCATTTCCTTTGTGAGAGTATAGTCTCCTAGGTCAATAATCTCAGGAAATCCAATAAAATCTGTTCTCTTCGCCAATGTTCCAAAATCTGTCCAAAAGTTTCGCTGAATATGTAGGCATAGGCATCTTGGCAGCTAAAATTTTATTAATCTTTTATTATATTTATCAAGGTCAAAGTCTTACTTTGTAGGCTACTTGGTGTTTACACAACATCTATGTTTTGGTTTTTCTCCTTGATCTTCCAATAGATATAGCTTTTACCCATACCTCCAAGATTATTTTGCAAAAAATTCACGTTTCTATCTCAAATAGTTTAGCTGTTTATTTAGCAAAAAGAGCGACAGAGACACAAACACACAGGCAAAAAGGTTTTTTTCTAATTTTTAAGACATCTAATAAATGTCAAAACTAAAACTTGAATTGAATTACAAGGAAAAATGAATATGAATAAGGAAAAATGAAAGTAAAAATTGAATAACAAGGAAAAAAAATCTCAATCAGTAACAAACTAGCGATTATGAAACAAAATAGGTAAAGATTCACTTAAACCTATTGATTTCTGCAAAATGTTCGAGCACCGAACTTTATTTTGGCCTCTCTTTTTTTTGGGGGGGGGGTCGGAGAAAAAAATTCCGGAAAAAAAGACATTATAACCTAATTTAAACCTAAATAATTGCCAAAGCCTCGTCTTGATTTACACCATTCACCCTGGCAACAAAAAAGGCGGCATTGACTGGACAGCCAATCATACTCTTCGAAATTTTCGAAGCCTGTGTAATTAAAGCCGGCACCCCAAAAATGATCCACCAAAAACAAATGCTGCTAGCAATATGAAAGATGTAAATCACGTCTAGTCTCAAAGATATATTTCAAGCTACCGATTCGTTAAATCAAAGGGAAATTGATAAAATCAAATCAAAAGAAATGGCCCCCATGTGTTATACTTGTATCCACAAACTTTCTCAACTTCTTAATTCACATAAAAATGCTACTCCTCCCTATTTTAATTAATATAAATTCCGCCATTATATACCAACCCGGAAAAACGTCGTCCATCAAGTCCGTTTAATTTCTTACAGAAACCCCAAAGAATAAATTAGCTCATTATCCCAATCTCTATAAATTGAACAAAAATAAAGACCAATCTTTAACTTGACCGTTCCCAAACACATTATCACCAAGTGGTAACAAAGTCCCCCTTGCCAACATTATCTAATTAGTTCCACATTATTATCTCTTACCTTAAAATAAAATCCCTCCTCCGTGTTTCCTTAACCATAGAATACGGAGAGAAACATGGGAAAACTGTAATCTCATAATGTCATTTCAAGATTTCCACGTTCTCTAAAATAGTACTTAAGGGACAAACTTGGGGGGACAGTTTTCTCAGTTCTGAAGTGCTTCTAATTGGCTTCACTATTAGAATTTTCTTGAATTTTTTTTAACATCTTGAATAAAATATTCCCCCTTTTATTAAGGATAGGGGGTCTAAAACAAACAAGGAGGGTTGGTCACCCCCCCCTACCCTAATTCAATGTGCAACATGACGTAATCAAAGCCACTTGTTTGACTACCACCCCTCTTTCTAGCCCTAATCTTTTTCGTAATCCCACAGCCTAATTTCTGCATAACATCCTAAAATATATCTGACATGGCTAACCCAAGAACCTTGTCTCCTATCACTCAAGCAACCTTGTTATGCTGCCTTTAATAGCCTATATATTCCCTATATAATATAATAGTCTATATACAATAGCCTATATTCTTGTTCAGATACTAAGTTTCTCTCATTACCTAATCATCCTAACTAGTTTATTTACACTTACAAAAACCAGTCCCAAATCGTTCCTTCAAATAATAACTACTACAACTAATAACTCGTTGCGGCACCAAGCCAACATAACTACGCACGCAACCTCCTCCACCCCATCTCTTCAGTCTCCTTTATACCCTGCCAAGAAGTTCACAAGGACTATCTCTGGCAATCTGTTATCCTTCATCCGCAGAACATGTCTTAGCCATCTCAACCTTTCTCTCATTATAGCCCTAGGATTCAACCCCATTTTCGCACAATTTACTGTTTGAGATGCGCTCAGTCAGTCGGGTACCCAAAACAGCCAGTTGGCAATTTTTAAGGAATACATATAGAAGATCCTCCTCTGTCTTTTGGAGTGCCCACGATTCAGAACCATACGTCTGTCATCCTGGCTAAGTTGACGTGCGCTGGGTTGAGAATTCTTTTTCCAAGGGGCAAAGGTTCGATCCCTGGCGTGACCAGTTATTCGGTTTGGGACGCGGGTCAGTGGTGTGACTCTGTAAGCTTAGCCAGAGTCGACCCAGCTCTAAATGGGTACCTGGAAAAATCTGGGGAAGGTAAGCAAGAAGGGTATGCGAAAGCACAGGATGGCTGGCCCCCAGCCCCCCCCCCATTGCACTTCATGGCTGAAGGGCCACGAAACGGAGATCAGCACCACCGGTTTGGACCTTAAGGGTCTAGTGCCGTCATACTTACTTACTTACTTACTTATTGTAGCTTCCAATATTCCAATCTCGGTTCACAGACTTATCTCCTTCTTCTTCCAAAAAATGTAACTGTGAGCAAATGTCCTAGGCCTTGGCTATTCTACTTTTGACATATTAACAACGTTACTTCTCCTTACTCTACATCACCACCTCACCTTAATTTATTCTTAGTCTTAGCAACTTAACCGTCTTAACATTAATTTTCAAACCTGTTCTTGCACCCTGAAAGTTCAAAACCTTTAAAAATTCATTCATTTTGCTCATTCATTCATCATCATTCATTCATGATTCATTGATGAGCTCATTCATTCATGATTCATTCATTCATCTAGGATGCTTAAATCATCAGCATAATCTAAGTCTAGGAGAGTTTTACTTCCCCAATTAATTCCATGTCTTGCCATTGCCTTTGCTGCGCTCCTTAGGACAAAGTCCGTCAAAATGATCCATATAAATGGGGATAAGGCACAATACTGCATAACTCCTGGTTTAATACGAAACCAGCAACTAACCTCATTTCCTACCTTGACTACAGAAATTTTTTTCTCTCACAAATCACAAATCACTTTAATGCGTTTATATGGTATACCGTACAAGGATAGCCCTTCTCTAAAGCCCTTCTATCAGCTGAATCACACACTTGCTCATAATCTATAATACTGAGGACTAAAGAGGTTTGATAAATCAGGCACGTCTCAATTATTGATCTCTATAAGAGTGAGAATATGGTCAACGCATCCTCTAACCTTACTAAAACTTCGCTGTTTATCTCTTAAGACTTTATCTATAGCATCTCCAAGTCTAGGAAGTATTATCATACCAAGTAATTTGCCCAACTAATTTGCTTCCTAGAGAAACCCGACTAATGCCTATATAATTACCATACTCACTCTTATTACTTTTACTATGGAGGGGTTTATTTAGAGTTTTGACACTTCTTATTCAGATTGTCAATTTTTTTATTGAGTCTCTATATCAAATATTCAATACCTGGATGAGGGAGGGAGGGAGATAAAAGGGCCATGAACCCATTTTCTCAAAATCAGAATTTTTGTATGACTTAGACTATAACAAATTCTGAATTCCCACCATTTTTGAAGCAAGTATGAAACTTAGCATTTTTCGATTTTTACGATGTATAATGAGACTCAAATAATTAGACTAAAAAATAACCAATTTCATCCACACTTCAGCGTCTGCTTTGTATCATATCCAGACTTATCCTCGCTACAAGGGGGAGGAGGAACGACTTCCATCTTGCTCTAATTTTTATGATAAATTTGAGCTTATGTATAACGATAGAAGGTTCATTGAACTGTTTTCTATAATTATAGTCTATACAATCCTTGAAATATCGAAACTAAGGCGTAGAAGGGCGATTAGTCTAGATGGCGGCTGTCCCATCCCAATAATTTGAACACTAACTTCACCTTTTATTTTCATCAACTTAGAAAAGACCTTCTACATAAAAAGTGTTTCACCGAAAAGTAAAGAGCCATATCCACAAAATGAATAGGAAGATAAGCAATATAGTAAGTCGAACTTAAGAATAAAAAAAATCCGTAAGAATAACAAAATCATTAATTGTAAAAATGATCAAATAGGGTTGCCACACCCCCTTACCCTCCAAACGCTAATTTTGAAATGATTTGTGATTCTCATTAAATTCCCACCCCATTTTAGAATTTTTTATCCTTTTTCTAAAATTACACAAAATTCTTATGCAAATAGACATTGGTGAATAAGTTTAAATTTAACAATTTCATATAATGTAATCAGCATTAAACACAGATTTTTTTTAAACATATATCATGCTTGACAGTTTGACACATATGTTCCGGCAGGCTCTTTTGACACACATATGTTATAATATCCCGTCTATTAGAGTTTCAGTTACTACTGCCAAGGTTGAGCCACTTGTCGTTCACTACCCAGAACGGCTTGAAACAAATGTCAATTGAGGGGATGGCAAGTAGCCATGGTATATTGCTACTTGCACATGGCATATGGCATATAATCTTGAGATATCTTCCAAAATGTAAAATTTTGACAACTGAGAATAAAAATATTGGCCTATTTCCCAACAAAGCCAAAAAATAAGGCTTACAGTCAAACAGCAGGAAATACTACTTCAGATTCAGCAAAAAAGCGCTTCTTTCTTATCTAAGATCTCTCCTTGACATACTCATTTGCAATATTAATTATGAAGACAATAAGAAAATTGTCATTTACCTTTGCAATGTATTGACGCTTTACGGACTGTTCACCAATCAGCTTAGTAAATGGCTTTCCTTTGCAGCCTTCACATTCTGCACCAGCGACCGACTCCGGTTCGAAATAGGATTTTATTAAGTCTTGAATGTTAAATCCCATGGCGGTGTAAAACATGCCTTGTGGAGGGAGTGGTAGTGAAAGACTTTCAAAGGCATCGTATCGAAACGGGGTCTGAGAATGATAAAACCACATTAATTGTTTCACCATTAACCATAAAGCACCGTAACGTTTAAGTTATGCTGTCATAGAAAAAGGAAATTGCATTATTGGTGCCTTTTTTCGAGAGAGGCGAAAGCTGATATTTCAAATGGCCTACTGAAAGAGTTCATTTCATTTAATATTCTAGTGTTAAATCAAGGCGAGACTGATTTCAAGGGCTTCATTTTAGTTCTGCCTCAGCTCAAGTTTTCCTTTCGTTTCTTTTGCACAGCCCTTGAATGTGGGAACAAAAATGAAAATAATCAAAAACGTAGTAATGACTGGTAATCTCTTATTTGCTTGGGAGGCACAGGTTGTTCGCCCAACTCGGCATCAACGATATCTTCGGTCTTCTGCTAATAGTGATACTCAGCAGTCCAAGACAAAATTACATAAATGGTCTTATAATCTCAAATGTAGACAACTCTTCAGCTGTCAAGAAGTTGCCAAATAGGAAAAAGCCGAACTATTTATTGCTTAAACATTCATTTTAAGATATTAGAATTGTCCGGATTCTTAAAATAAATCCCCTTCTAATCGAGAGCTCTCCCTTGATCAGCAATCAATGCATTTTTGCTGTCCAAAAAGGCACAATTCAAAGCCAATAGTTATCTACAGCCTACTTTTCCGTCTGTTTGTTAGAAAACTGATTCAAAGGATAAGAAAAACTAAGAATTTCAAATCCCGAAAGAAGTAGTTCTATTAATATATACAGAAAAATAGTACAATTTTTCTTTACTACAATACCTTTATTTGGATCACCTTAGCAAGTGCTCCAGATGCTCACAATTCAAGTCAATAACATGGCTTGGAACGTTCTTGCATACAACGTTGGGTTCGACTTATTCTTTGTAAAACGTTTATGCGAATTAGCCCCCAAATGACAAAAAGGGGCTCAATACGTACTTTTACTTTTACTGTCTATTCTTTATATTCGTGAAGCCATCCTTATCTTAAGCCCTAACAGGTGCCATAAAGATACCAAGCTCTCCAAAGGTTACCCGGTTTCCAATGAAGATGGCCACCCTCCCCAAGTTCCACCTTTCTCTCACTCCCACCTGGCCCCAAAAATTATTGAAAACTGCTTGATTCAGTTGTAAATAAAAAAAAAAAAAAATTCAAAAAAGAAATGTTTCAATGAAAATTAAAGGTTGAATAAAAAAAATTAACCAAAGACGAACCGAAATAAAGTAATATAGTAACTCAAGCTTAAAAGGAACATAAATCACTGTCAATAAATAAATATAACCCAAAACCTTCGTTTTTTATAAAATTAAAATTAAACATTGAATGCTTAGTTTGCAAGACAAAATTCATAAAC
>JAQQPU010010132.1:12578-23513 GCA_029168905.1 Artemia sp. Kazakhstan ARC1039 | reverse complement strand
ATAAAGGCCACTCATTTTTAAACTAACAATCGTATCCAAACCAACAATCATATCCAAACCAAAAATCATATCCAAACCAATCATAAAAGCCACTCATCCAACTATCATAAAACCACTCATATCCAAACCAACAATCATATCCAAACCAGCAATGACATCCAAACGAGTCATAGAAACCTCTCATCCGACAATCACATCCAAACCAGTGATAAAAGGTACTCACATCCAATCAAACAATCACATCCAAACCAGTCATAAAAGCCACCCATCCAACAATTATATCCAAAACAGTCATAAAAGCCACCCATATCCAAATCAACAATGATATCTAAGCCAAAAATCACATCCAAACCACTCATAAAAGCCACTCATCCTAAAATCGTATCCAAACCAGTCATAAAAGCCACTCATATCCAAACCAATAATCATATCCAAACCAGTCATAAAAGGCAATCATATCCAAACTATGAATCATATCCAAACCATCAATGACATCCAAATAGGTTAGAATAGCCACTCATCCAACAGTCATGTCCAAACCAGTCATAAAACCCACTCATACTCAAATCAACAATGACATCCAAGCCAATAATCATATCTAAACCAGTCAAAAAAGCCACTCAAATCCAAACCAGTCATAAAAGCCACTCATCAGTCAATCATATCCAAACCGACAATAACATCTAAGCCATTCATAAAAGACACTATTCCAACAATCATATCCAAACCATTCATAAAAGCCACTCATATCCAAACCAAGGATAATATCCAAACCACTATTGACATTGAAACCAGTCATAAAAGCAACTCATCCAACAATCACATCCAAACCATTCATAAGAGACACTCATATCCAAACCAAAAACCAAAACCAAACTAACAATCACATTTAAACCAGTGATAAAAGCCACTCATCCAACAGACATATCCAAACCAGTCATAAAAGCCAGTCATATCCAAACTAACAATCATATAAAAACCAACAATCATATCCAAACAAAAAACCATATCCAAACAAGTCATAAAAGCCACTAATCAATCTAAACAATCTAAAAAGCCACTCATATCCAACCCAACAATCATATCATAACCAGCAATGACGTCCAAACAAGTCATAAAAGCCACTCATCTGACAATCATATCCAAACCATTCATAAAAGCCACTCCAAACTAAACCAATTATCATATCCAAACCAGTCGTAAAAGACAAACTAAAAATTGGTATTTTCTCCCCAAAAATTGGTATGTAAGGTATTGAATTGTATCTATTGGAAATTGTAGGGTTCAAAAGTTGAGAAATTTCATTTTTATTATCTTTTTTGTGCTTCATCTGCCTTTTCTGTGTTATTTCATATAGAAATTCTACACAATACCCTTTGCAAAATAGATTATCTCTCAAATTATAATTATTAAGTTTGCTATTAAAATACCCTGGGAAACAAATTTTAAAGACTCTATCAACCAAAGATGTGACAATGATATGGGTTTGTTTTTTTACTAAAATTGAGTGAGATTGTACCGTGAGTAATATGTCATATATATTTAAAATATAAAAAAATAAAATTGTTTTTTTCTAAGGATTCTTCCGATATAAATGCCTCGCAGCATTCTAGACGTTTTGTTTTACAGACCGATTATTAAATCAAGGAAGACGGTTTAGAATTTCGCGAAAATAATAAATGACTCACAGCATTCTAGACGTTTCGTTTTACAGACCGATTATTAAGTCAAGGAAGATGGTTTAGAATTTCGCGAAAATACTTGGCAATAAAAAATCACGAGACAATGTCTTATTCAGGAAGTTTCAAGTTATCATAGGAGTATGGATGTTTAATCATCAAAATATTTAAAATAAATTATTGGATGGGCAGTTAGCATAATGAGTTTAGTTCGTAAACATAATGACAAGGTAGCGGCCCCTCCAGAGGAGTTGAGCCAATCGTGAAATAGCTCTCACTGCACAGAATCAGGACTTAGGATATATAGTGATGAAAAGTGTTTTTCGCGTCAACTATTGATTTTCTTTATTGTCATTATTATTATGGGTATTATGATTACAGAGATTATGTTCCTACCATTCTGCGAGCAATTATGAAATTATTATTTCGACTGAAGTGAAGCCTTGCTCAAATACATACATTGTTGTACACCTGAGATGTAAGTCTCAATAAAGCCATTACTTTTCTTTTTGTGTTGTTTTATTTATATGCCTGTATATCACCGAAAAGTAGATAACTAGTTCAAATGTCTCCATTGGAAACGCTCCTAAGGGATCTGATAACCCTACGAAGTTTGATTACGCTCCTGGTTTGACGGCCCCCCAGCCTAATTAATCACCTCAAAAGGAAATTCAAACCTAGTGCTTTAATCCATTTTTTATTTTCTTCCTTAGGAAGTGGAGCCGTCATCCTTTTATCTTACTCCCCATTACAAGTGGTGTAATCTTTAGCGGTACAACTTTAAAATAGTAATGGTGTAATAAAACTTAACTGCACAAGTGGCGTGATACCTAATGGTACGAGCGGTGCGGTCCTTTCCATCCCCCATTGCAGTTGGCGCAGTCATTAGCGGCACAGGGCCGACAACCATTGAAACTCACGAGCCAATAAAGTTCCCACGGCAGAACTGGCGGTGTCTGAAGCTAATTAAACAACTTCACCCGGTGTAACTGGTGCCGTCAGTCTTTATTGCCACAAGAAAATTCAAACCTAGTACTTTAATTCATTTTTTACTTTCTTCCATAGGAACCGACACAGTCGGAAAACTTGGAGGAAAACATGTGAACTAGTTATACTACAAACTTCTTAATTTAAATTTAAATCATTGGAAAGATACACACTTATAAGAAAAAAAAGTGTCTAAGCCTATAACCACTAAGCTATAATAGGAAACCCTTTTAGAATATCTCATAGGAGATAGCAGTCTCCCCCAAATAGTTTAAGTGAAAAAAAAAATTATTTTGAGTTATTCAAATGCGAAAATGTCAGAAGAATTAAGCGAACTATTAATTGCACCAAAGCTGGTCGCGAAAAATGTAGAAATAACAAAATCTATTCCACAATATGATGGACAAACAAATGTCGACGAATTCAATATCACATTGGCCCAATTTGTAGAATTAACAAAAACAGAGCTAGAAACGTTAGTCGGTATGCTCCTCTTAAGATTAAGAGGGAAGGACTTAACCTCCAAGATTCAATTTATAAATAAAAATTCAAAGATAAATTTATCGAAACTAGTTAAACTAATAAATTAAAACACAGAACAGTATGCTTTGACCATACACAGAATGTGAGAGAATATCTTCACAATATACGGATTTCAATAGAAGCAAAATTCGGAAAAGGTTCAGGAGAATTGCATGAAAAAATCATATTACAAGCCTTTTTGCAAGGGCTTCCCCCAAAATTATATAGAATGGTAGTTTCCAAAAATATTCAGACATTGGTTCTTGCAGTTCAGGAAGTGGGACGAATGATCGAAATTCGTACAATTGTGGCAAATCACAGTAAAACTAAAATAATAGCCTAGGCGAATCGTCCGCTAGACTAGCCTCACTTGAAGGTCAGGCTTCTCCAAATTCATTTTCAGGGGATTACTCCCCTGTGCCACAAAGAAATAGAACGCAAGAACCCACTAGGCAGAAAACAGTAAGTTTTCAGCCCATTAAACCAATCCATTATGGAAATGGTTCCACAATTGTAAGATGCTATAACTGTAATCGACCTGGGCATATCGCGAGAGAGTGTCGCTTTAGGATTAGAGACATAACGGCAGCAAGGAATGCTGTCGGTAATACGCAAAATTATGGCAACCAATTGTTCGGGAGAACAAATTTTAGCGCATATGGTGCACGAGGTTATAGGCAGGGAAGATTGCAAACACCAGTACCTCACAATGCGTACCAACAGAATTTGTATAACCCTCCTCCCAATAGACAAAATAATCATCGATTCGAAAACCCAAATACTCGTCAAAGCCAATATGGTGCAAGGATGGTATATAGGAATTCCGAAAATTTGCCGACGGGAAATACAAATTTTTCAAGCCGACGGCATTTGCAGTAGACGCCAGCATCCGGCACTGGCACAAGAAATCCGAACTACCGTAATAATACATGGCAAAATCGACAAACAAATGCAAATCATTTGGCTAGAGATTCCATGGACATATCTGGATCTCCATTGCAGACACCGACCTATGAAATAAATCAGCAGGGGAACGTGTCAGGCCCCTCAGAAATATAAATTGGACCCAGAAGGGGCTTAAAGTATTTTATAGGCCCAACCCAATAATAGTACCGTCCTTTAGTGATAGTAATAATAAGTTACCTATATTTAATGATTTTAGTTTTTTCAAATGTTGACTTTAAGGCACTTATTGACTCTGGTGCCACGGTTTATATCATAAACACATGCGTATTTAATATGATGCCTCCGCATATTAGGCGAAAGAGGAATTTTAATAATCCCAATTTAACTAGCGTAACAGGGCATAAATTGGATGCAAAAGGTTCAATCCGCCTAGAAGTAAAAAGGAATAATATAATTTTTCCGACAAACCTTATAATATGCAACAATTTTCCGTATGAATCCATCATCGGCGCAATTTTTTTCAGGTCTAATAGAGCATTATTAGATATAGCGAACGAAAGGCTTGTGTACCCGGCAAATACCCCTGCCCCCACCTTAAGAAATTGTAACAGACGTTACGAAGAGAATGTAACAGTAAATAGAATTTCTGGCGGTAAAATGTCGCAATCTTTTGAACCTCACGTCTCGCTACAAAGAGGACATGGCATAATCAGAAATGTGTTTACTTATTATGGGAGACATTGCAGAAATAAAGTAAATTTAAATAATAAGTGCATTGAAACTGCAAAAATAAAAATAGGAGATATGCGACGATATAGCTCGAATGAAATCAAGGAAATAGTGGAATTATGGAAAAAAGTAGAGAACCCCAATGCAGTTCAGGCGCAGCCAATGTTATTGGCGGATAGCGCCAGTCTAAATTTAATAGACAATGAAAATAAAGAAAAATATTAAGGATCCGCAATACGGAAAACAAAAGTCCCTCCCAAAACGATGCAAATAATTCAAATATCACAGATGATTGAACCAGTGGATAGCAAATCCGAAATATGGCTCGCAATCCCGTCAAATAAAACTCCTGAAAATCTGTTATGTGAAGAACAGATTATATCTTACGACAAAGGAGCAGGTTTTATTTGGGTAACTAATAAACAAGAAAATGATACAATTACAAAAAAAGGGAACATGTCTATTTCAAATCCAAGTTATCACGGAAAATGATTTAGATAGATGGGAAAATTCCAAAAGAAACCTAGTAAACGGTATTAAAACCTCAATTAACAAATACCCTCTAACTAAATCCCACTTTTTAAACAAATTTTATATGGATCACATCACTGACTTGGAACTTAAGAAAAAATTATCTAAATTATTATGGAATTTTAAAGATGTATTTTCCGCATCTGAAGATGACATAGGACTGATACTGTTTTATGAACATTCAATTCTAACAACCGGTAATCCTGTCGCAAAGCAGCCATATCGTGTACCATATAAGCGCAAAGAGTGGTTAAAAAATAAAATTCATGAACTAGAAAAAAATGAGATTATACGCCCCAGTATTCTGCACCGTAAGTCCGTATTCTGCACCAGTGGTCTTGGTCCCAAAAATGAATGGTAACCTGAGACTTGTAGTAGATCATAGAGCCCTTAACAAACAAGTAGTTAGTGATAAATTTCCTTTACCAAGAATAGATGAAATCCTTGACTCTATCTCAAGCAAAAACTAAATTTTTACTTCTTTGGATCCTACCCAAGGCTACCACCAAGTGAAAATAGCCGAAAAAGATGTCCATAAAACTGCATTTTCTACAACTGAATGTGGTTCCTATAAATACTTAAGAGTACCTATTGGACTTAAGACAAGTTCAAGAGTGCTATGTAGACCCTTATCGCATCTTTTAAGAGGATTAAAGAACATCATTCATTTTGTTGATGATGTCATATGTGTAGGAGAAAACGCTGAAAAACACTTAGCAACACTAGCTAAAGTGTTCGAGAAATTCAGAGAGGGCAATTTAAAATGCAGGCCTGAAAATAAATATATTTCAACCTAAAATTAAATTTTTAGGAGTAGTGGTGACGCAAGGAGAGATATCCCCAGACCCAGACAAAATAAAATGTGTTGAAAACCTCAAACTCCCTAGAACTAAGAAAGAATTAAGAAGAATTTTAGGTCATACTGGTTACTTCAGAAAATTTGTGCGCAATTACGCCCAAATTGCGAAACCCCTCACGGAGTTAACTAAAGGGAACTCCCAAAATGTTACCTGGTCCCAGGAAGCTCAAACTTCCCTAGACCATCTGAAAAAGGCACTCACTTCTGAACCAATATTATCGCTGCCTGATTTTAAAATTGGACTATTCGTGGTCACAACCGATGCTCTTTTGAAAGGCATTGGTGCTATTCTTTCGCAAATAATTCCCATTGGAAACCCTGATCCTTTACAAGGACCTCCTAATCAAAAGAAAATAGAAAAAGTTATATGCTATTCGAGCAGAACGTTATCAACAGGTGAAAGTAATTATTCCGCCACAAATCTGGAATTTTTGTCTATAATCCATCACTTGGACAAATTTAGACACTATTTAATTGGTAGAAAATTGATGCTACGTTCAGACCATAAAATCCTTCAGTACTTTGCGCACTTTTAAAAACCCCACGGGAATTCTAGCTAGATGGATTATGAAAATCCAAGACCTAGGTTACGAATTTAAATATTTAAAAGGTAAACAAAATGCAGCTCGTGATTTTTTGAGTAGATTCTCAGAAAATATGCCATCGGAAAACGAGAAAAACGAAATTAACACCATCAGTACTAAGAGTAAACATAAATACAAGAAAAACAAAGTCAAAGACACAGTAAAAGAAAATAAGGATAACTATTGTCCCTTGTCTTTAGAAAATATAAAAAGAAATCAAGAAAATGACAAAATGTGTTTAACACTTATTAATTATTTTGTGAATAATGATGCGTTATTAGATAATTTCAAAACTCTTAAAAAAGAAATAGATAATTTTTACTATGATCTTGATGGAAAATACTATGCGGAATTGTGACTGCTGAGGCAAATAGAAACCAGCCTTCAATAATACCTGTATTACCCCAAAACTGAATAATACCTGCCTTTGAATATTTTCATTCAGATAAAGGTAGACATTTAGAAATAATGAAAACCTTCCATAAATTAAAGGATATTTTTACGTGCCGTCGGCATTAACAAAACTTAAAGAATTTGTAAGTACATGCGAAGCGTGTAACTTAAGAAAAAAACCCAAGCCTATCCTAACCCCCCAATGGGATGAGTCCTGGTAGTGAGATTCCCCTTCGATAATGTCTCATTTGATTTACATGGAACCAGTGGAAGCTTACCTGTTTCCAACAGCGGCCATACTTGTATTCTTTCAGTTATATATCACTTTTCTGGATTTACTTTTGCTAAAGCATTAAAAAATCAAGGCGCGTACGCCACGAGTAAGGTGTTAGCAAAATTATTTTTAAAGTTTGGCATTCCAAACAAGGTTATAAGTGATAACGGAAGCAATTTTGTTTCTAAGGTAACAAAAGATTTAATGAGTTTTCTTAACATAGAGAAATTGTTGACATCCCCATATCACCCACAAGCTAATGGTAAAATAGAAAATAGGCATAAAATACTTTCGAATGTATTAAGCATTTAAACAAAAGACAACAGGAACGACTGGGATCAATTCTTACCTTATTTAACCAACATAATCAATACTGCTTATTCAGAAACATCCAAAGAAAATCCTTTTTATTTACTATTTGGTCGTGACTTCAGGGTACCGTATCATGTTATTGTTGAATCCCGACAATATTATAATAACTCGGAGGATTAAAAACAAGAATTCATAAATAGGATGAGGAAAACTTATAAAATAGTAAAACAAGAGTTGGAAAAATGTAAAATAAGTCAAGAGCTAAGAAACCTACCCAAAGTCAAAGGGAATATAGATTTTAAGATAGGAGATTGCGTCTACCTAAAGAACGAGGCAAAGACGGATGGCAAAAAACTATCCAATAAATACTCTGGACCGTATAGAATAGTCAAAAAGTATGATAACGATTTTACTTTTGAAATGGCGAACCCCGATAATGAAAGAACCTATAAGGCACATGTTAAAAGAGCCAATAAAAAGGGCCAAATTTCCGGAAAGATGGGCATCGCGTCCCTCGTCTACCGATTCGTCAGAAGCAGATGACGAGCCCCCTAAATCAAGATTGGCTTAGCTAAAACCCTTTAATTTCAAGCAAGATTATTTTGAAAATGATAGCGCTGAGGAAAACTGAAGAATTTTTAGCCATGAAAAACTTAGTTATTCCTAAAAGAAAATCCATAGTACCAGTAAGAATAAAACCACCGAATAGTCCAAAAAGTTAATCATCGGAGAGCGCAGGAGAATTAGATTATGCAATATCTCCGAAAACCCAATTTTTTCCTGATAGAATTTCGACCCCTTGTCCCCCCAAAAGATTTCCAGACGATATGGTTTCCCCAGCAACCCCAATAGAGAGACCCCTGTCGCTAAAGGAGGAATTGAACAGAGCTGTAGAAACTCCGGGTATTATTGTAAAGAAAACTTCTCCCAAAAATTCAGTTAAAACAAATCTGCGAGAAGCTATGGATTTAATAAATTTCCCCATAAAAACGAGGCAAAGTACATTGCCTTGGAATAAAACTCCCAAGGATGACCAGCAAGGACAATATCATGATATAACTGTGCCCATGGTCAAACCTAAATAATGGACTCCGTGGAGGGATACACTAGTGCAAAAAATGCCCCATCCCCCTGAAGACATGGCATTTAAACAGTGGAGAACCCCGCGAAAACTTTTGATTCCTCTCAGAGCTCTCAAGACTCTTTCAAATCTCCCGAGTTGAAAACTCAAGGCAAGGACTTAGAGAATAAACCCTCTACTTCCAGAGGAGTAGAAATTTACGAAGGAAGGGCCAGTGATACCTCAAAAACGCAAAGTGCCACTTCTAAAAGTTTTAATGCAGAATCGTCGGAAACCAGTTCCGAAGAGTCTGACGGCGAATCAGACCATATGGTAGTTAAAGGAAAAGGAAACTCAAAACCGACTTCAGCGGCCGCGCATGCAAAAGAAACAAAATTAAAAGGTCAAGAATTTTTGAAAAAAACAATACAAGAAATTTGATCTTATATCACTAGCAAAACCTAAAAAGTAAAAAACGGCAAGAAGTCGAGGAGAATGTAATGACACAATCAGGTAGAACGGTTAAAAAACCTGATAGATGGAATTACCCTTAGTCAGTACGGGATTTAGAGATTTATAATGGATAGGCGTCATAAAGGAATAATAATTTAAAAACTTTTAACTCACAAGTAAAAACCATACAACTATAAAAATGCTATAGAAAAATTTTCTTCAACATATTACGTTCAAAAAAAGTGCGTATCTTTCAAAAGCCTAGTATGCCAGCTTACGTTACCTATCTATAACGTCAAATCTGGATCTTATGTGTTAGATATATTTTTGAAAAACACACAACAGGAAGAAATACGTGATTCGTGCGAAGCTTTGATAGGAAGTAATAAATGAGAAATATTCATACACCTTAGATATGATCTTTGGTTATTTTCTGTTCCAAAAGAAACTATTGGAACTTTGTCTTGTTATAATAATACAGAAAGATTCGATCCAAGTTACAGGACCGAATTACTATTACAAGATATAGCTACGATAACCATAAAACAAGGATGTTGACTTATAACTAAAGAGTCAACAGTTCAAACGCCGTTATTTACCAAGAGCACAAATATAATAAGTTCTAAAATTACCAATTTTAAGGCAATCAACCTGTCGTACACTATTCCGAATATAGAAAGTGAGGAAATGAAAACCTCAATATGGTCCAAAATAGAAAATACTAAAGGGACATTAAGGCTTAAAAAAATATGAGAAGCATTAGACTCCAAGATCCCCCTATTTACTAATGAAGATCAAAGATTAACGTACATGGATAATAGATACGGATTATTCTCAACCAATTTTTGGTGGAACATACTAATGACCGTATGTTTCGTATTCGCAATTTCCCTGACCATGAGAACCTTACTAACATTTAAATATGGAAGAATTTTGAGACTAAGAAGGCAAAAACCAAAGGAAGAACACGGGGAAACGACTGAAATGCAGAAGTTAAACCCGGAACCCGAAAATATCTAAGCCAAAAAGGGTAGACATTAGAAAACGAGTGGGTATAGAGGTCTCCACTCGTCCTTGCTATGTCTAGTTCCCTCATTGTAAGTGTCTTTTACGTAAAACCGTGCGGTTACGACGCTGCAACATGCGTTTCTTAAACAGCACGGACGTGCGTGAACAATGAATTATGAAATATGTTGTAAACTGAGACCTCAAACTAAATGATGTAGCGTAACTTATGTTTAAATGGTTATTTGAAATCTAATGTAGAATTAAATAAGTGTTGAAAGAAATTAAAATAAAGTGTTTGTAATAGCTTATACTAAGGAGCATAATAAGAGAACTTACTTAAATTTAAAGGAATTAATCTCTTATATCGTCATTATTCTATAACAATTAGAATAAATTTTTATGTTTTAGGTTTCCCAATGGAAATTCTATATATTTGAAACCAACATGATAATAAAGTCGTTTTGTTAAAATAAATATATGTTTAATAATATTATTGTATTTGTTTAATATTGTCTTGTAGCGTAAAACTCGCCATAAATGTACCGAATCGTATTACCTATTATGTATTATGACTACTCATTTTAAAGAACGTGTGATTCTGCCTTGTTATTTTTATTACAGGAATTGGAATGACCTAT
>JAQQPU010010131.1:20740-30928 GCA_029168905.1 Artemia sp. Kazakhstan ARC1039 | reverse complement strand
AAGAAGATTGTAGGGCAACTAGGTCCCCTCCCATGCCTTTTTTTTTTTACCAAAAATCGTCCGATTAAAATTTTGAGATAGCCATTTTTTTTCAACATAGCTGCAAGACCCAAAAACTACGTCTTCGGAGATAACATGGTCCCCAACAATCCCTGGGGAAAGGTCTAAGTTAATAAATTTGCCCATTATTTACGTATAGTATTTGTAAATGGAAGCATGCATACGTTTTTCGGATGGGGGGGGGGGATTTTCTGCTGGGGAGATTTTTCCACGGGGAGGAAATTTTCCAGGGGGATGAAATTTTCAGGGGAAACTTTTTGACTGGAAGAATTTGCCAGAATTCCTATACGAAATTATTTTTATATGTCTGGCTTTCTCTTTGCCGACTCAATTTTACGCGTGAAGATGTCAAGGGTAATTATCCAGGATAAATTTTCACTCGGATTCAATTGTCTAGAGTAATTTTAATGGAGAGGAAGGATTTTTCCGTGGAGGAGGAGCCAGATTTCCTAGCATTATTTAAAAAATGAATAGAAATAAAAAAAAAAGTTTTGTTAACTGAAAGTAATGAGCAACATTAAAAACTAAACCGAACCGAAATTATTACGCATATGAGAGATGTTGCCCCTTTCTCTACACCTCGCTCTTTACGCCAAAGTTTAAATTTTGTCCCAATTCTTTAATAATGACTCCCGAAAGATAAGGGTCGTTTAAATTGAACGATAAGGAGATTTTAAGAAGTACTAAAAAGTTTAGCGTGAAAACCGAAGTGTTGAGAAGGAGAAACACCCCTCCTATACGTAACAATTTCTTTCCGTTTTAAGTTTTAATGTTGCTTCTTACTTTCAGTTCAAAAAACATGATTTTTCATTTCATTAATTTAAAAAAATTTCCACAAAACAAGTTTTTCAAAAGAATAGTAAAGAGCATCAATAAGCTAAAAATGAGCAAAAATAAAGTCAAATAATTTTCCAAGCGCAAAACTACCACAAATCACTATCAATAAATAAATGAAATTCAAAACGAACAGAAATTACAATTAACAGCCGAGTCAAACTCAAACTGATCAAAAATTGACATGAGCAGGGCTGATAGCCCCCATGCCTTCTTAAGATCAGATTATAATTTGCAAGACCAGAATATATTTTTTTTTTCAATAAATATAATTTTTCTATTGAAAAAAAATGAGCGTGGATTGTCAGTTTAGTTTACATAGACTGATATTTATTCCTTAAAGTTTTGCAATTTTTTATTTATTATAGTAAAAAATTAAAAATAAAAGATCTAAAGCCGAATTCGCCAGCCATGACAGAAAACACAAAAAATGTAAATACGCCAAACGGGTCTATGGCCAGTAAATGAAAACGAAGAAAAAAAAACGAATATTTGGTCCGTATCTAACAAGGCGTCTTCAACATAGAGAAAAAAAAAAAAAAAAACTAAAACTAAAAAATATGCATAAAACTAAAATAGACTCACCTAAATGTTAATGGTAAATGTTAAATGTTAAGCAATTTAATGTTAAGCTTGTAAATGTTCATCAATTTTATATTATATTTTCAGATGAGTCTATCTTAGTATTACATATATTTTTTAGTTCTATTTTTTTTTTCTCTACGCTGAAGACGCCTTGTTAGATACGGGCGAAATTTTTGTTTATTTTTGTTTTTTTTTGTTTTCATTTTTTGGCCTCAGACCAGTTTGTCGTATTTATATTTTTCGTGTATTCAAAAATTAAAAACATTTAAAACGTATTTTGTTTTGTGTGTGTTTTGATTTAGTTCCATATTGTTTCTATTTATCTTAAAATTTTCGCCCAGAAGTAGGTGCAATAGCAATAGTAGTAGTAGAAGTAGTAGTAGTAGTAAATGTACTCCAAAGTAGTTGCAATAGAAGTAGTAATAGTAGCAGTAGTAGTAGCAGTAGTGGTAGTAAGTGTAGCAGTAACAGTAGTATTAGCATTAGTGTGGACATATTGCCTTTTGGTCAGATGATCATCCCCTTGAAGCATTCTCTAAAAGTTCCAGCTCAATACCCAAATCAATTCTTGAGATACACTATTCTGACAGTGTGCATGCACATAGCGTCCCTTGATTTAGTTTGAATTTCCCCTCAATATTGTAAATGAAGTAGTGTGGTAGTAGTAGTGGTGGTAATTGTAGTACAATTGGTAACATGCAAATATTGCCTTTTTGGTCATCTCCCTTATCATTTCCTAAATTTTCCAAATTAATATACTCAGTTATTCCTGAGTATATTCAGGAATATACCCTTTTGACATTCTGTACACACATAACGTCTTTTCATTTAGTTTAACACTTCTTTGTACATTCTCTGAAAAACTGACCTGAATGCCTTTTTTCTTCTTGCAAAGTCAAGTTCAAGCAAGCATACCTTTCTTAGTAGCATATGCTTTATGTAAACAGTGAACGAATTGCCCAACTTACAGCCCTTGTCCTGAGGCTTGTGGGGAGGTTGACATTCCCTAAGACAAAAATACTGCACCTTTCAACAATGCTGAAAAATCAGCTCTATTAAAATTTTAATTGGATGTATTTTGGGGAATGATAGGCTTGGGGGGGGGGGCTAATTGCCCTTATTCACTTTGAATTCTTAAAAAGGGCACTACAACTTTTAACTTTCAATAAAACGAGCTCCATCCGCCAAAGTTTATGCAACCATACGTTCCATAAGAACTTTATACGCCCCGGAGCATAACTTACAACCCTTGTCCCTGAGCTCACAGGGTTGTGTCCACTCTATAGACATTGTTATATGAATTTTAGAATATAAGTAACGAAATGGCTATCTCATAATTTCAATTGAATGCGTTTTGGGAAAAGAGGATGTCGGAGAGGGGGAGAGGGCTAATTGCTTTCCATCACTTTTGACTCTTAAAAGTTAACTACAAGTATACATTTACAATCAAATCAGCCGCTTCTAAAGTTCACATGACCACCCCTTCCATAAGAACCTTATATGACACTGGGGCATAGCTTACGACGCTTACCCCCAGACTCCGGGAGACTCTGTCAACTCCAAATGCCTTGTTATATGGAATTTTACTATTTTTGAACAAATGACTATCCCAAAATTTCCATCGGATGCATTTGGGGAAAATGCAACTTGGGGGTGGCTACCCTCTTATAACTTTGACTCTTAAAATATGCACTGACTCTTCTGATTTCCAATCCAATGAGCCCCCTACAAAGTTTATACGACCACCCTTTCTGTAAAGCTCTTATATGCCCTCGGGGCATAACACAACCCTTTCACTAAGGGCTATGGGTGGGAGGGGAATGTTATTGTTACAGACACAATTTCTAGATCCTTCATTTACGCTGAACAAAAAGGCTATCTCAAAATTTTTATTGGATGTGTTTTGAGAAATGATGGCCGTGCGGGGGGGGGGTCCCTTCAATCACTTTTGACTGATAAAAGGGCAATCGAATGAGCCCATTTTGAAGGTTGTGAAAAATTATCAAAATTTCAAAATTTAAAGCGGATACATTCAGGTAAAATACGACGTGGGGGGGGGGGGGTTGTGCCCTCTTATCACACGGACCCTTCAAAATAGCACTAGAACCTCTAATTTCCAGTCCAATAGCCCCATGCCGAAGTTTTTACGACCAAACTATCCATAAAAACCTGATATGCCCTCAATGCCTAACTTACGATAAATAAAAATTCAAATAGGGATAAAATCCTTTTAATAGACAGTGATGACGATAACAGTGATAGAAATTCACGAAAATACCAGATATTTCGGTAACACATGCAGTGACTGTCATCAGTAGCAATTTGCACGTTTTTTGTGAGTGTTTATATATTCATACACAATTTTGGTCAAA
Source organism: Artemia sp. Kazakhstan ARC1039 (assembly GCA_029168905.1). Taxonomy (NCBI): domain Eukaryota; kingdom Metazoa; phylum Arthropoda; class Branchiopoda; order Anostraca; family Artemiidae; genus Artemia; species Artemia sp. Kazakhstan ARC1039. The sequence goes on along the minus strand of JAQQPU010010131.1, from coordinate 27,077 downwards.
TCATCTCCACAAATATGACTTAGATAATTTCGGAGGCCACACTGTCTTTCCATGACGATAAATAAAAGTTCAAATAGGAATAAAATCTATTTGATTTTAAATAAGATGAATTTTCAAATCAGATTTTATCCCTATTTGAACTTTTATTTATCATCATGGAAAGGCAGTGTGGTCTCCGAAATTATCAAGGGAATAACTTACAACCCTTGCGCTGAGGGCTGGGGGATTGTCATCCTCAAAGACATAATTTCCAGACATATCAACTATGCTGAAAAAATGACTATCTCTAAATTTTGATTGTATGTGTTTTGGGAGATTGGCTTATTGCCCTCAAATCACTTTTGACTATTGAAAAGGGCACTATCCCTTGCCCTTTCCAATCAAATGAGCGGTTTTGAAATTATTTACGACAACAAATGGCCATCCCAAAATTTCTATCAGATGCATTTCTGGAAAATACGACGTGTTGGGGTGGGGCTATCTGTCCTCCGATCACTTTGACTCTTAAAAATAGCACTACAGGTTCTGATTACCGATCCAATGAGCCCCTCCGAAGTTTATGCAACCACTCTTTCCATATAAACCTTATATACCCCCAAGGCATAACTTACAACCCTTTCCCTGAGGGCTTGGGGGGGGGGTCTAATTCTCAAAGACATGATTTTCGGACTTTTTAACTACGCTGACTACGCTTTTCATTTACGCTTTCCAATCACTTTCGACTATAAAAACAGGCACTAGCCCTTTCAATTTCCAATCAAATGAGCCCTTTTTGAAGGTTTTACGACAACTCATATAAAATTATAAAGTTGTGCCTTTTTCTAACCAGGTCTCGGCCTAATAGTTTCAGTAAATAGTTTTAATACTGCTCCTAACTTTCAGTTGAAAAAAACTTGTTTTTTATTTATTTCATTATTAGAGAGATGAGCCTAAATTTTTTATTTTACCTGCTTTAAAAATGATGTTAAATTTTTCAAGTGGTACGGAAGAAATGAGGAATCAGCTCGCCAAGGATCATTCTGTCTGTTGTCAATGAGCCAAATGAAAACTTGCGTTCATGCAACAAAATTAAACTGAAACTTAAAAGGAAGAAGAAGAAATCTAAATTTGTATGGCATACGGAAAATTTAAAAATAATATGTAGTTTGGCTCGTTATAAATTCAGACATCTATGAGGTTGTAATAAAAAATAACATACAAATAACGACCATCCTTTGACATATTTTTATCTTCAGCATCTGCATACTCGTAGTTTCTGTTAAATGTCCCTTCAAAGTTGGATTCCTCTATAGTCAAATAAACTCAGAAGCATCACATGGCTCATAGAATAAACGCATAGCTTACCCGAAGGAGACTGAAGCTATTCATTGCAGTTCGTTTGTACCTTGGACTTATACTGACTCTAGTTGAAATACCTAACTTAAGTGGAAATAAGATCAATAGCCATAATCATAGCTACTATTAACAATTTCACACTCGAACTCTAGTTGACTTTTTGTAACTCCTGTTACCCAGCACAGTCAGCGCGTAGTTACCTATGTACATTGAGAAGGTCACTTATAGATATTCAATTTTTAAAAGAAAGTATTCATAATGTATTTTAAAAAGAATCTTTTAAATTTACTCTGACAATTTATTATGTTGTTTTTGCCATTCAATAATTTGTTCAAATTTTTAATAGTCGCTATATTTTGAATGAAACAATGTTTTTTTTTTCATACCTTTGGCACATTGAGAAAGAAGAAAACTTTCTACAATCACATTTAGTCAGAATTATAGCTTCCTTGACTTCCTGTAGGTGCTCCCACGCTTTCTATGCCACGCTTTCTAATTTAAGCAATCAAACTCATTTTCACTGTCTCTGGTACCTTAAATAAAGTATTCCAAGTTCTAATTTATACGGGCTTAAGCATTAAAAGCAATCCAGATACTTTAGGTTTAAATTATTATTATTACTATTTTTCTTTAGCGTTCATTATTGGGGATTATCCAAAATTCAATAATGTGTAAACTGCGTTAAGAATACCGGAAAATTTGCTCAATTCCCAAATATTAAATCAAATATAAAAGTGAAGCTTATCTTGAAAAATGAAGATTATTAACTATGTAAATAATCTTATAAGATATACAATATTTTATTTGTGAAAATATTATTCTACTTAAACAACTAAAAATAAAATTAAGCTGAAGTACAATTTGTCTCATATCTGTAAGATGATAAGAGATTAATTATTTATCAGGGTAAATACGTTATTGCTAGAAAGATGGGCGTTTCTTACATCCGTTCCACAGCCCTAATAAATTTTTGAATGAGCAAGACAATTGTGAAAAGATAGAATTTTCAATTTAAAGATTCAATTTTTTTTGGAAAATTGTTTTTGCCCTACTTATGAGATGCCAAAATCCAAAAGCATATTTATGCTATTTTCTTATTTTAAAATAAGGAAAAGAAATAAAAATAAGGGAGTAGCATAGTAAAAACGTGGTTAGACCTTCAATAAATTGTAACAGAAATGATTTTCACACCACTTGCTAGAAAAAAAAGCGCTTATCAACATATTCAAAACCGTCATCGCCACCCAAAGACTATATATTAAAATGTAACCCGAATGTACCCCGTCATTGCTACCCCAAGGTCATTTAAAATGTAAGATTAGTGTGAAATAATAACCATTAGATGCTGAAATAAAAAAAATAATTTAGTCTTTACTTGCAGAAATAGAATGCAGGAATCAGGAATCGGGAAATGCATGAATCCATGCAGTATACAACCCAATGTTTGAACCCTGGTGCAACAATAAGTAGTTGTTGAGGGAATGGAAATATTTAGGGTTTTGAAGCCTAAAATGAATATTAGCGGTTTAAAAATTATAAAACAAGGTTGTAGTAATGCAGTGATGTTAAGTATTAGAAATTAGGCTACCCAGTTTCCTAAGAAGTTAAAAAAGCAATAAATTAGAGAGAGCCAAAAGTTTTCGTCATATTCCAATAACTTCAGCAGAGCTCGTAACGAAAGGTGATAAGAGTGAGTTCGGTAATTATCGAGACATTAGTCTGGTCTCTGTAGGTAGCAAATTACTAAGTAATATGATGCTTTTTAGACTGAGAGGTGTTGTAGACAAAGTGATACGAGGAGAAGAGCGCACTAGAGAATGTGTCGAGGTATGTGTCTCTTAGGGTAATAATTGAGAATTTCCTGAGATATCAAACACATTTGGTCCTCAGTTTTATAGATTATGTGCAAGCTTTCGAGTCTGTCATTAGAAGAGATTTAGTGAAGGTATTATACTTGTATGGTATACCAGACAAATGCATTGAATGATTAAAGTGATTAGTGCTATGTACGAGAATAACACTGCTGCGGTTAAAGCAGGAAATGAGGTTAGCAGCTGGTTTCATATAAAATTAGGTGTTAAGCAGGGTTGTATTCTCTCCCTCTTTATATGGATCATTTTGATGGTCTTTGTCTTAAGGGGCACAGGAAAAGCAATTGGAGAAAACGGAATCAAATGGGGAGGAAAGACTTTCGTGGACTTAGATTATGCTGATGACAATAAGCAACCTAGATGAATGGGTGACCAAAATGAATGAACTTTTAGAGGTTTTGTGAGTTTGGTAGTAGTCTTGGTGCTTTGTGCTGTGGTGAGTCTTTTAGTAGCAGTAATAGGAGCTTGTAGCTCCTATGGAGCTTGGAACTTGTAGCTTGTAGCACACGCTAAGAAGTGTTTACTTATGATGGATAACATTTTTGCGTCACTGTCTCTTCCGCAGTTGAGAGGAGAAGGTAACAGAAAAATTAAGACCATAGTTAAGAGCTTAAAAATTTACTGTAGGAATCCCGCCAATTTTCTCTGTATTGTCAGAGGCAACGATATAGCGTTGCCTATAGTAAAAGCCATACGGCTCCAATATTTTATTATTTTTTCCCAGAGGCACTTCATACGGAAGGGGTCGTCGTATAAACTTCAAAGGGGGCTCATTCGATTGGAAATCGAGAGTTCTAGTGCCCGTTTTAAGGGCCAAGAGTGATTAGAAGGCAACTAACACCCCTTCCACGCCCACCAGTTCCCCAAACATATCCAATCCAAATTTTGATATTGCCATTCTGTTCAACGTAGTTGAAATTTCTGTAAATTATATGTTTGAGCAGGATATTCCCCCCACAGTCTTCAGGGGCAAGGGTTATCTGTTATACCCTGGGGGCTTATATGGTTCTTATGGAAGTAATACTCGTATAAACTTAAGAGAGGGCTCATTTAATTGGAAATTTAAATTTCTAGTTCACTTTTTAGCTCCAAAAGATATTGGAGGGTAAACAGCTCCCCCCCCGAAAAAAACCCTTTTTCCCAAATGCATCCAATAAAAATTTTGAGATAGCTATTTTGTTAAAAATAGTTCAAAGATCATATAACGAAAATTCCGGTCTCAACACAAGACCACAGGGCCCGGGGGCAGTCTTTGTTAGTAATTCCCTGGGGGCATATATGGGTCTTATGGAAGGGATGCTCGTATTAATTTCAAAGAGGGCTCATTTGATTAGAAATTAAAAATTCCAGTTCGTTTTTTAAGAGTCAAATGAGATTGGAGGGAACCTAGCCCCCCCCCCGTCCACGCTCTTTTTTCCTCAAACCCCTCTGATAAGAACTTGGAGATAGATTTTTTTTTAAATAGTTAAAAGACCATATAACGAAAACTCCGGGGTCGAAAAAAAACCCAGGACCCGATGGTAGGTGTTGTAAGTTATGCCCAGGGGAATACACGGTTCTTATTGAAAGGATGCTCGTAAAAACTTCAGAGATGGCTCATTTGATTGGAAATTGAAAGTTCTAGTTCAGTTTTTTAGAGTCAAAAGAGATTGGAGGGCAACTAGCCCCCTACGCCCCTTTTCCCCCAAATGTATCCAATAAAAATTTTGAGATAACCATTAATTTAAAAATTGCTCGAAAGTCAGATAACAAAAACTCAGGTGTCAGCACAACCCCCCTGGGCCCGGGGCAGGCGTTGTAAGTTTTCCCCTGGGGCATATATGGTTCTTATGAAAGAGATTTTCGTATAAACTTCAGAGAGGGCTCATTTGATTAGAAATTGAAAGTTTGAGCTCAATTTTTAATAGTCAAAAGAGATCCGAGGGCAGCTAGCCCCCTTCCCCCACGTCTTCTTTTTCCAAACAAATCTGGTGAAAATTTTGAGATAGATATTTTGTTAAAAATAGTCCAAAGGTCGGATAAGAAAGACTTCGGTGTCAACACAACCCCCCAGGGCCAATGGCAAGGCGTTCTAAGTTATGCCCTAAGGGCAAGTATGGTTCTTATGAATAACCATATGTTCTTGTGAATGAACCTCATAGAGGGCTCAGTTGATTAGAAGTTGAAAGTTCTAGTTCACTTTTTAAGAGTCAATAGAGTTAAGGGCAACTAGCCCTCCCCCCCCGCTCCTTTTCCCCAAAACCCATCCGCTAGAAATTTTAAGATAGCCAGTTTTTTAGAAATTGTTCAAAAATTAAACAACAAAAACTCCCCAGAGGGCCCGGGGGATACCCATTGTAAGTGTAGTCCTTGGGGCATATACAGTTCTTATGGAAGGGATGCTCGTATAAACTTCGGAGAGGGCTCATTTTTTTAAGAGTCGAAAGAGATGGAAGGGTAAGTAGCCCCCCCTCCTCCACGCCCTAAATGCATCAGATAAAATTTCTTAGGTAGACATTTTGTTAAAAATAGTTCAAAGTTCAGATAACAAAATACTCTGGTGGTAAAACAGCTCCCCAGGGTCCGGGAGTAAGCGTTGTAAGTGATGCCCTGGGGGTATATACTGTTGTTATGGAAGGGATGCTCGTATAAACTTCATAGAGGGGAAATTGAAAGTTGTAATTCACTTTTTAAGAGTCAAAACGGATTGGGGGGCAGCTAGCCTCCCCACACACTCCATTTATTTTTTTCCCAGAGGCACTTCATATAGAAGGGGTCGTCGTATAAACTTCAAAGGGGGCTCATTCGATTGGAAATCAAGAGTTACAGTGCTATTTTTAAGAGTCATCGGCGATCGGAGGGTAACTGGCCCCCCAAGCCCTTTTTCTCCAAATACACCTGATAAAAAATTTGAGGTAGCCATTTTGTTACAAATAGTTCAAAGATCATCAGAGGCAACGCTGTAGCGTTGCCTATAGTAAAGGCCATACGGCTCCAATGTTTTTTATTATTTATGATTTTTTTTTCCCATAGGCACTTCATATGGTAGGGGTCGTCGTAGAAGCTTCAAAGGGGGCTCATTAAATTGGAAATCGAGAGTTCTAGTGCTCTTTTTAATAGTCGAAAATGACTGGAGGGCAACTAGCCCCCCC
>JAQQPU010010131.1:0-14276 GCA_029168905.1 Artemia sp. Kazakhstan ARC1039 | reverse complement strand
ATCATTCCCCCAAACACATCCAATCAAAATTTTGAGATAGCCATTTTATTAAACGTAGTTTTAAGTTCTGAAAATTAGGTCTTTGAGGATGACAACTTCCCCACAGCCCTCAGGGCAAGAGTTGTAATTTAAGGATCTCCGAATCCTTCCCATTATTTCTTATGAAAGAGATGCTTGTATAAACTTTGGAGAGGTCTCATTTGACTGAAAATTGAAAGTTCTTGTTCACTTTTTAAGAGTCAAAAGAGATTGGAAGGTGAATAGCCCCCCTCCTCCTCCACGCCCTAAATGCATCAGATAAAAATTTTGAGATAGACATTTTGTTAAAATAGTTCAAAGTTCTGATAACAAAAAACTCCGGTGTCGACACAGCCCACCAGGGCCCGGGGGTAGGCGTTGTAAGTTATGCCCTGGGGCATAACTTATTAAAGGGGGTTTATAACTTATGGGAAGGGGTTTTGTATGGGAAGAACACATAGGAAATCTATTAAAATTATCCAATTATGTGGTTAAAATACACACTCTAAGATAGATGTAAAATTGCTTTGGCACACAAAATCCTATGAAGGTCAATTCCAAACAATCGTGATCCCTTTGTGTCAGCAAGTGAAATGGTCTAAACCCCCTTATTGGAGCTACTTTTTAATCCATTTATTGTTGTCAATCGCTGTCCACAAGTTATGCAAACAGTCTATTGTTCATATATAAGGTTTTTATCAAAGAGGTAATCGTATAGACTTTGAAAAAAGCCTCATTCGATTTAAATTGAAAGTTCTAGATCTGTTTTTTAAAGTCAAGAATAATCGGACAGTAAGCACGCCCCCCCATGCCATAAGAACTTGAAACCTTTTGCAATCAAAACGAACAAAAATTAATTAAAAAAAAACTTTCCCAAATATAAGTTTTTCAAAGAAAAGTAAAGGCCATTTTAAACTTAAGCTCAAGAGATACAAATACCTGTTAAAATTCAAACTCAAAATGACCAGAAATTACTATTGAAGAATAAATGAAACCCAAAACGAACAGAAATTAAATAAACAATCATAGCAAAAAACATACAACAAGTAATAATATAAATAAATAAATAGATCTTAAAGCGAGTAATGCTTCGATTGAATATGAAACTCAAGCTTAAAACGAAAACAAATATTGTGCTATAAAAGTATAAATGAAACTTAAACGAACAGAAATTAAATAACAATCAATGCGAACAAACATACAATTTATATTAATGTAAATAAATAAATAAATTTTAAAACGAGTGAAACTTAAATTGAATATGCAAATCAAGTTTGAATCGAATAAAAATAACTACAAACAAGAGTTTGGGTATCGCCTCACTGCAGAAGCCTAAACCCTACTGCGTCATTGGCGCTTTACTGAAAACGAATTATATTACAAATGTTTGCTTTTGTACTTAATATTGAAAATAAATATTAAAATTACAGTAAAATTTTGAAATAATGAGCTTCTAGCAATTAATATCATTATGCATCAAATATTCAGTTTAATTTATTAGTTCTATTCAAGATTAGTCAAGACAAATATAGTTTCACTAGAAACAAAATTTGGATACTGCCCCCTTCTTTAACTGTAGAAACCTAAAGCCTTCTGCGTCATTGGTGCTTCACCGAAAACGAATTACTCGTATATTACAAATTTATTATTCTCCAGTTCTTACAACATTGAAAATGAAAATAAAATTGCAGTAAAAAAAAAATCTTGAACTCATGGATCTTTCAACAATTAATATCATTATATATCTAATATTCAATTTGATTTTGATTCTACTTTCCAAGACTGTTCAAGACTCATATAGTTTTGCCATTTTTTTTTAACTCTGCCATTTTTTCTAACTAATCGTGTTTGTTTGTTATGAAAACATTCTATGGCTTCTAGGCATTTCTATTTGAGCGGAAAGCTGCACCTCAAACTTTGTGGAACATGCATTTTCTTGCAAGAAACACCAAAATATAATAAAATGTCAAGTTTCAGAGTGTTCCACCACTCGCAAGCAAGTGCCATTGGTATTTTTGAATCCGTATGGTCAATTTAGGGGATGGAGGGTAGGCTAATTCTCGTAGCAGCCACATTCCGTCGTGGTATGATTCACATTTTCAACACCTGAAGTCCGGACTATCATATAATCTACCAAGCATACAACTACCCCAAATCAGTATCAATAAATAAATGAAACCCAAAACGAACAAATATTAAAATAAACATTAGAGTCAAACTTAAAACGAGCATAAATTAATATGAAGAGGGTCCAAAACCCCTATGCTTTCTAAAAGTCAGAATATAACTTGTACTTTACTGAAAAAAAATTCAAATGAGTTTACAAAATTCAAATGAAAAAAAATGTGCATTGTCAATTTAATCTAAATATGCTGATATTTATTCCCTAAAATCTTAGTTAGTGAAAGAATTGTTTTCAGTAAAGCGCCAATGACGCAGTAGGTTTTAGGCTTCTGCAGTGAGGCAAGACCCAAACTCTTGTTTGTAGTTATTTTTATTCGATTTAAACTTGATTTGCATATTCAATTTAAGTTTCACTCGTTTTAAGATTTATTTATTTATTTACATTAATAGATATTGTATGTTTGGTGGTATTGATTGTTATTTAATTTCTGTTCGTTGTAAGTTTCATTTATACTTTAATAGCAAAATATTTGTTTTCGTTTTAAGCTTGATTTTCATATTCAATATAAGCATTACTCGCTTTAAGATCTATTTATTCATTTATATTATTACTTGTTGTATGTTTTTTGCTATGACTGTTTATTTAATTTCTGTTCGTTTTGGGTTTCATTTATTCTTTAATAGTAATTTCTGGTCATTTTGAGTTTGAATTTTATTTGTATCTCCTGAGGTTACGTTTCAAATGGCCTTTACTTTTCTTTGAAAAACTTATTTTTTGGAAAGTTTTTTTAATTAATATAAGAAAACACTCCTTTACGTATGGCCATTTCGTTAAAAATAATTAAAAGGATAGATAAAAAAAAACTCCTGTGTCAACACAGCCCCAAAGGGTCCGGGGAAGGCGTTGTGAGTATTCATCTGGGGGCATATATGGTTCTTATGGAAGGTATACTCGTATAAACTTTAGAGAGGGCTCATATGATTGGAAATTGAAAGTTTTCGTTCACTTTTTAAGAGTCAAAAGAGATCGGAGGACAACTAGCCCAGCTCTCCACGCTCTATTTTCCTCAAACCCATCTGATAAGAAATTTGAGAGAGTCATTTTTTCAAAATAATTCAAAGTTCAGATAACAAAAACTTCGGTGTTGACATATCCCATCTGTGCCCGGATGGCAGGCATTGAAAGCTATGTCCTGGGGCCATCTGTGGTTCTTATGAAAAGGATGTTCGTATAAATTTTAGAGAGGGTTCATTTGCATGTAAATTAAAAGTTGTAGTTCATTTTGTCAGAGTGAAAAAAGATCGGAGGGCACCTAGCCCCTCCAGCCCTCCGCGCCTTCGGGCTTATCCGATGGATAAATCCATCTGTTGGGGTTCCACCTCTGTTTCTTTTTCTTTCAGATAAATGACCTGTTTTCGTTTTCTTAATTACATTTGCTTATAGTATAATTTTAAAAGACAGGTTAAATTCTCATTGCTAAGTTAGAGGTGTCGCAATAAGTAAGCTTTGAACCAAGTTCTATTTTTGTGCTTCCTGGTTTGGGAGTCATTGAAAGATAAATCTAAGAGGTAGAATTGAGTTTGAATGGGGATGTAGCTGATTGGCTGGGCCAAGCAAAAGTCCTCCCCCATGAACAGTTGTGTGAAAAATATTATTTTGTTTTAGTGTGCGCTTAGAACCCGTTCGGGGATATATATTTATGTTGGATTATTGTGACCCTTTTGGAAGAATACAAGTAAGGTATTTTCTAAAAACTGTGTACTAGTTTCCGTAACCCAGGCAGGGTAGGAATAGAGCTACGAGGTACCGTCATTATTATATTGACAGGCAGGTTTGTTACCTCCAAGGAGAGAGTTAAGAGATTTTTTAGCCGTAACCCAAGACGGGTACATTTGGCTTTAGAAAGTGGCTATTTGACCACTCGATCGTGTTATCATACCAGGGGACAAGGTATACTGTAAATCGGGTAGTACCAAACCTGATATTTGCAGAACCGGTGTGGTAGACGCGGGTTTCACATTATAATTTGGGGCTGGGGCTTACCCCCCCCCAATAAGTGGTGACACCCGTATATTACCATGCCCATGGCGTTGTGGCCTACCGGTATAACACTGTTGGCTACGGATGGATAAACCCATCCGTTTAAATTTGAGGTGACCATTTTGTTAAAACTAGTCCAACCATCATATATTAAAACTCCGGGGTCAACAAAACCCCCCAGGGTTCAGGGACAGGCGTTGTAAGTTATACTTTGGGGATATATGTGGTTCTTATAGAAAGGATACTCGTATAAACTTCAGAGAGGGCTCATTTGATTGAAAATAGTAAGTTCTAGTTCACTTTTAAAGAGTCAAAGGGGACCGAAGGTTAATAATCCCCCCCCACGCCCTTTTCCCCCAAACCCATCTAATAAAATTTAGAGATAGCCATTTTGTTAAACATAGTTCAAACATCAGACAATAAAAACTCCGAGGTTGACAAAAGCCTATTTTTTCACTTAATGTTGTTACTCTGATATTAGTTTCGATACTTTGATGACATTTTTTTTTTAAGTTTGATTTTGAAATAATGAATTTTTAAAAACTTGAAACTCTTTGCAATCAAAAACGAAAAAAAGATAATTAAAAAAAAACTTTCCGAAAAATAAGTTTTTCAAAGGAAAGTAAAGGCCATTTTAAACTTAAGCTCAGCAGATACAAATACCTTTTAAAATTCAAACTCAAAATGACCAGAAATTACTATTAAAGAATAAATGAAACTTAAAATGAACAGAAAATAAATAAACAATCATAGCAGAAACATATAGCAAGTAATAATACAAATGAATAAATAGATCTTAAAGCCAGTAATGCTTAGATTGAATATGCAAATCAAGCTTGAAACGAACAAAATTCACTACAAACAAGAGTTTGAGTGTGACCGCCTTCTCTCACTGTAAAAGTCTAAAACCTACTGCTTCATTGGCGCTTTACTGAAAACTACATGCGTCTTGAACAGTCTTGGAAAGCATAAACAACATCAAATTGAATATTTGATGTACAATGATATTAATTGTTGAAAGATCCATCAGTTCAAGAATTTATTTCACTGTAATTTTATTTTTATTTCCAGTGCTGTAAAAACTGGAAAAGAAAATATTTTTAATATAATTTGTTTTAAGTTAAGTGCCAATGACACAGTAGGGTTTTAGTTTTTACTTACAGTTAAGAAAAGAGTCAGGATCCAAAAAAATGTTTGTAGTGAAACTATATTCGTCTTGAACATCTTTAAAAAGAGCTAACAAATTAAACTGAATATTTAATGTATAATGATATTAATTTCCGAAAGCTGATCAGTTCAAAATTTTACTATAATTTTAATGTTTTTTTTCAATATGAAGCACAAAAGAAAATATTTGTCATAAAATTGGTTTCACTCGTTTTAAGATTTATATATCAATTTACATTAATATCTATTGTATGTTTGTTTGCATTGATTGTTTATTTAATTTCTGTTCGTTTTAAGTTTCATTTATACTTCAATAGGAAAATATATTTTTTTTGTTTTTAGCTTGATTTCCATATTCAATCTAAGCATTACTCACTTTAAGATCTATTTATTCATTTATATTATAACTTGTTGTATGTTTTTACTATGATTGTTTATTTAATTTCTGTTCGTTTTGGGTTTCATTTATTTATAGATTATCCAATTAGGTCTTCATTAGTGCTCGCTTTGTTGTTAATACACTTGTCTTTGTCAGCGTTCGATGCTACGATAACTCTATCATATGCACCCACTTTCTTGATGCAATTTACCTTTACTTTACTATTGACTCTCACACCTGTTTACAAACTAACTCACACTCTAAGAACAAACATATTCTTTTACATCGAGTATCAATTTTAGGCAATCACCTAGCGGTTCCGAGAGGAGGGGATTCAATGTCTCGATCTGCTGGTTTACTATTAATAGCACATGAGCGGAATCTTTTAAAAGTCAGAGGCAGGTGAAAAGGATTTTCTCAAAGTCAGAAACGTGTGAACTGGGTTTTTTCGAAAAGGTAGAAACATGTAAGCAAAATTTCTTTGCTCAAATGTTAGAGATATGTAAAAGGGATGTTTAAAAAGTCTGAGACATGTGAATGGGATTTTTCCAAAGTCAGAAACGTGTGAACTGGATTTTCTTAAAAAGTTAGAAACATGCAAACATTTCTTTTTCAAAAGTAACAGACATGTGAATGGGATTTGGAAAAATAAGGGACACATGAACGGGATTTCCAATAGTCTGAGACAGGTGAGCTGTATTCAAAAATGCGTGAACAAGATTTTATTTCAAAAAGCTTAAAAAATGCAAATGGATTTTTTTTACAAGTCAGAGAAACGTGAACGGTATTTCTTTCGAAAGTCTGAGACGTTAAATTAGGTTAGATTTACTGCTTTCAATCTAGGTTAGGTTTACCCCATTTAAGTTGAGTTAGTTTCAGTTAAAAAACTTTTGATGAGTAATTTTATAGAACAGATTTCTAAGCATCCAAAATTTTTCAGTGATATAAAAAATGTAATATTAAAGCTATTCAATTAAAAATTTCCTTTGCATTATTTGTTATGATTCTTTTATTTTTACGATTAAGAGTGTTTAACTAGTGTACGAAACTGCAGAAAAGTAGGTTAAAACAGTAAAAAAAGAAGTGGTTTGAAATTAATAAAATGAGAACTTTTGAGTAATATATCTTGAAGTATGAGTGTACTTAAAGCTAGAAAACTAAGCTTATGACTGTTAAAGGATTGTGTGAAAAATGTAAGAACAAGGTTAATGATCAGTAAAAGAAAAAGTAGTTGTTGAAATTAAGAAAAATAAAGGCTTTTCACTAATATGGCTAGGTTTATGAGTATATTTAAAGCTGAAAACAAAGCTTGGGATTGTTATAGGAGTTTAAAAATGAGGTTAATGACAAGGGTGGATCCAGGATTTTTTTTTTTTGGGGGGGGGCAAAATAGGTTGATCAGAGAAACGTGCGTTAGGAGCAAGTTTAATTAACGCAAACTTGGGTTAAATAAGTAAAGTACATTACGTTAGGGGGCACGCCTTTTCGCCCCTCCCCTGGATCCGCCCCTGGTTAATGACCGGTAAAAGAAAGATGAATAGTATGTGGTATCTCAAAAGTGTACAAAATGTAAAACAAGGTAACTGAGCAATACAAAAAAAAAACTTGTAAGAAATTAATAAAATTGAGTTTTTTGATTAATATAATGTAACAGGCGTGTACCAAAATGTAAAAGCAAGGTTAAAAGTTTCAATTAAAAACAATGAAACGTTAAACGGCTGATAAAGGTGGGCTATAATCAAAAGGAGAAAAAATAACGAAAGTCAAAGGGGATGGTGTCCCTCAAGATCCCCCCCCCGAGACATAAACCTGGAATACAGTGAGGAGAAGGGTCCTCATAGGTACGAAAAGCTCTGAGCTGTGAGGTCCAAAAATACCGATCCATACGCATGCCCCTAATTTTACAACTAAAACTTTGAAATCCGAACCTTAGAAGTATAACTTGAAAACTAGAAATTTAAAATTAAAAAAATTTGGAACTGAAAATTTAAAACTAAAACTAAATTTCTAAAGCAAAACAAACTATAAAGTTAGAATTTTTTTTAAAAAACCCTTAAAAATAAAATTTTGAAACTAAACTTTGAAAAATCAAACCTTAAAACTAAGATTTCAAAAGTAAAACTTTAAAACTAGAAACTTCAAAATAAAAACCCTAGAAAATAGTGTCGTGTACTTAGTGTTTGTCTTAGTCTTAGTGTTGGTACACTATGCAAGGAAAGATATTAACTCCGTAAAATTTTGTCGTATGCCCAATCATAGGCAGCGCAATCGCGCTGCCTAAGTAAAGAACGATATTGGCACAATGTATTATTTTTTTTCTATAGGCTAGGGCACTTCGTATCGAAGGAGTTGTCATAGACACTTCGAAAAGGGCTCATTCGATTGGAAATTGGAATTTTTTTTTCAAATAAAAAATAATGATTTATGACTAGAATTTTCACGAAAAAAAAATTTTTGACAATAAACTATCGACGGAGTTTGGTGCCCAAAATATCGATGTTCAGCGCCAGGTCTACGCTAAAATCAATTTCGAAAGGGTCTAATTAGTTTTCTACTAATCTTACTAAAAAAACAGAAATTTCAGTAAATATTAGTTTAATAAAGTTTTTTTATCTTTTTTTGAATCACTTTCGACTATTAAAGCTGTATAAAGTTAAGTAGGTCAAATATTTGAGCGTAGTAATTTCGTGGCGTGGTAAGTGGCTAAAATATAATGAGCTGTGTGCGTGATAGGTGGCTAAAATATAAAGAGTATTTAAATTTAAATATCTCAAATATTTGAGCGAGTAGAAGACTCAGGGACAGATTCATATATTTGGTTTTTTATGTTTAGTTTCAGTTATACTACGTTTGGCTTATTAAGACCCAGTTGCTTGTACAAGGAAGGTGGGGTTTTTCGTTTTCATTTTGCCGAATCACCCGTTTCATTTTGTTGCTGTGGCTTTATTGTCTTAACTTATGATCCTGACCTCCCCCAGGCTACTCAGCGGGTTCCCGGGTGGGGATAGGGCAACGCCCTACAGATATGTAGGGAACCTCCATAGGAGGAACAGACCAAGGAGGGACCTTTTCCCTGGGGGTCCATAATAGAAACTAGGGCACACTCATCCGGGGTCATAAATACAGGCGGAAGAGGAAGAAGGCCCCTCAAATGTAAACTCAAAAGGGCCCACTGGTTTGTCCACAAGTCCCATGAGTTATAAAACTTCTTCCAGTAATGGGTTAAGTTGCATAGTGATGCAGAACACCATCGCGGGAGGATCCTCTATAGGAGGACAACTGCGGCAGGGTGTAAGATTCAGATTTATAGACAACGGCCACTGCAAAGAGCTACCTCTACCCTTTCGGGGTACCTTTAAGACTGGGGACCTGGCGGTCAACTCTATTCCCACCTGAGGAGTGGCGCCCCTAAGGGAAATTATAGCCTAGTAAACGACACAGCATTCGCACGGAATTCTGACTAATGGATAATTCTTTAGGTTTTGGTATGTTTTGACGGACGTCTTCGGGCTGAAAGACCTCTTCCTAGCTTATTTGTCTATTATGGGCCACCTTCCGTAGTAACATAATATTTGTAGGCATGAATATATAATGACTCGGAGGTAATAGGCTTGAGACTGTCTGTAAATGATTTTGACTCTTGTTGATAGAAGAGCATCACCAAGTGCTGAAAACCACGTTGTGACCAAGATGGGAACAGGATTGAACAAAGTGTTCATTCATGGAGGTCCCAGGGACTTCTTGCTGTCCGGTTCTAAGCTCGCTTAAACACTTAGGTGTAGACTTGAGAAGATGTGTGATTCCCGTCCTCCACTGATCCGGGATCATTGCTTTTCCTGAGAAGAAAATCATTTCAATGATTTAAAGAACATTAATGTTATGACGTTAAAAAATGACCATCGCATCAAAATTTTGACTCACGAATTCAGACGATTCAAACTGGACTTATTAGGAGTTTCAGAAATTCATATCCCAGGGGTAGGAAGCATAAAATTAGGTGATATAGAATTTGTTTACTCAGGCAAGAAGGATGGGTTACATAGACAGGGAGTAGGGCTCATGATGAATAAGGAAGCTACTAAGTCTTGTTTAGGCTGGGAAGGTATTAATAACAGGATACTAATTGCTCATTTTATGACTAAAAAGTTCAGGGTATCAGTTATAGTAGTATTTACCCCTATAGAACCGACTGACGGAGATACTAGTGACTTAGATGAATTTTACTTACTGTTACAAGAGCAAATAGACAGGGTCCCAGGTAGAAATATGATGTTTTTACCAGGAAATTTCTACGCCCTGGTCGGTAGAAATATGGATAGATGGTATTCCAGCCTAGGTAAATTTGTTGTAGGAAAAGAAAACAGTAATGGATACAGACTTTTGCAATTTTGTAGGTATAACAATCTAGTTATAACCAATACGGTGTTTGGTCATAAAATGGCTCATAAGTTTACATGGTATTCACGTGATGGCAAGACAACAAACCATATTGATTATGTTATAGTAAACCGAAGATGACAGGATCAAAACAAGATTCTAGGGTATATAGGAGTGCTGTTATTGATGTTAAAAATAATGATCACAATCTAGTAGTGTCAAGGGTTAATTTAAAGCTGAAATATTGGAAGGTTAACTACCTCCCAGGAAATTATGATGCTAGTGGACACCAGGATGAGAATTTGAGAGAAACTTTCTAGTAAAGGTTGAATACTTAACTTAAGAGTATAAAATTTGATAATATGGAAGATGGTTGAAATAATAAAAAAAAATAATTTGTGAAGTTGCTGAAGGTGTCTTAGGGAAGAAAGCTAGAACTGCAGCTAAAAATATTAGCGAAAAAGCTTTATGTTTAATAGAAAGAAGAAAGGACTTGTACAAGAATTATATCAGTGATAGATCATATGAAAACAAAATGAATGTAAAGAAAGTGGAGAAAGCATTAAAATATGAACTAAGAAGTTGTGAAGTGGAGGCCATGGAAAAAATTGACGAGGATCTGGAAGATGCAGCTAGACGGCATAATAGTAAAATACTGTGCTGACATGTTAATAAATTGAGAGGGAGTAGTCAATCCGGACTTAGCCTAATTAGAGATAGGAATGGGGCTACAATAAGTTATAAGGAAAGAACTTAAGAGAGATAGGCCGAACATTTAGAGAATTTGCTAAACCGAGATAAAGTTGCAGGAAAAGATATAGAGGAAAATGAAAAAGTTTATGATACCTTGGATGTGAAAGAAGATTTGTTTTGTGAGGAACAATTAGTGACAGTACTAAAAGGATTAAAAAAATAATAAGGCTCCAGTTGCGGATAGGGTGGTAAATGAGTTTCTTAAATATGGTGGCTCTGAGGCTAGAAATAAGTTATTGAAGATTTTGAATAGGATTTTTGAAAAAGGGGAAATACCTAACGATTTTAGGAAAACCTTAATTAAGCCTGAAAAAGGGGAAGTGCCTAACGATCTTAGGAAAACCTTAATTAAGCCACTTTATAAGAAAGGTGATAAAAGTGAGTGTGGTAATTATCGAGGCATTAGTCTGGTCTCTGTAGGTAGTAAATTACTTAGTAATATGATACTTTTTAGTCTGAGAGATGCCATAGACAAAGTTTTAAGAGAAGAACAGCACGGTTTTAGAAAAGGTAGACGATTTGTCGACCAAATTTTAACTCTTAGGCTAATAAATGAGAAGTACCTGAGCTGTTAAACACCTTTGGTCCTCAGTTTATAGATTGTGAGCAAGCGTTCGATTCTGTTGATAGAAGAGCTTTAGTAAAGGTTTTATTCTTGTATGGTATACCAGACAAATACATTAAAGTTATTAGTGGTATGTACGAGAATACCAATGCTGCAGATAAGGTAGGAAATGAGGTTATCAGCTGATTTTGTATTAAATTAGGAATTTAGCAGGGTTGTGTTCTATCCCCCCTTATATGGATTATTTTGATGGACTTTGTCTTAAGGAGCAAAGGAAAGGCAATGGGAGACCACGGAATCAAATGGGGAGGAAAAACTCTCCTGGATTTAGATTATGCTGATCATTTAAGCATCCTAGATGAAAGTGTGAGCAAAATGAATTGAGTTTAAGAGGTTTTGCAAGTTCAGGGTGCTAGAATAGGTTTAAAAATTAATGTTAAGAAGTCACTAAGGCTAGGAATAGTTGAAGACGAAAAGGTGATGTTGGGTAATGACAAGAATGATCAGGTGGGCTGCTTCAGTTACCTTGGTAGTATTATTAGTAGAGATGGTGGGAGCAGAGAAGATGTTAAAAGCAGAATAACTAAGGCTCAGGGTGTTTTTTCACAGTTAAAAAAAGTTTGGAAGAGTAGGAAAATAAGTCTGCAAACTAAGATTAGAATATTAGAAACTACAGTGATGACAGTCACCAAATATGGCTCTGAAGCACAGACGTTCAGAAAAGCGGATGAAGATTTGCTAGATGTTTTTCAGAGAAATTGCTTAAAGATTGTTCTGGGTACCCGGCTGACTGACCATATTTCAAACACTAGGCTATACGAAAAATGCGGGTAAAAACGGCTCTCTTGGACTATAATGAAAGAGAGGTTGAGGTGACTAGGGCAAGTTGTGCGGATGTAGGATAACAAATTTCTGAAAATTGTTCTTTTCGGCCAATCATTTAGGGCTAAACGGAAAAAAAGTCGTCCTCTTTTGGGGTGGGAGGACGTCATAGAGAAAGATTTAAAAGAAATGGGAACTTCGTGGGTGGCTGTGGAAAGGGAGACTTTGAATAGATTGGGATGGAGGAGAAGTGTGCGTAGCTGTTTTTTACTCAGGTGGCTTGGTTCTGCGGTGAGTTTTAAGTAGTAGTAGTAGTAGTAGTGCCCTTTTTAATAGGCGAAAGTGATTGGAAGGCAACTAACACCCATTTCATGCCCACCATTTCTCCAATCACATCAAATAAAAATTTTGTGATAGCAATTTTGTTCAGCGTAGTTGATTTCCATATAGAAAATATGTTTTTGAGGAGGTTACTCCTCAACAATCCTCAGGGCAAGGCTTTTAAGTTCCACCCTGGGAGCGTATAGGAACGATGCTGCCACAGTGTATTATTTATTATTTTTTCCTTTAGACCAGGGCACTTTGTAAAGAAGAAGTTGTCGTAGAAATTTTGAAAAGGGATCATTCTATTGGAAATTTGAGTGGCTTGTGCCCTTTTTAATAGTCGCATGTAATTTGAAGGCAACTAACACCCCGTCCACGCCCACCGTTTTCCGAAACACATCCACTAAAATTTTGAGATAACCATTTTGTTTACTGTGAATGATTTACATATAGAAATTATGTTTTTGAGGAGGACACTCCCCCATAACACACAGGGCAATGGTTATAAGTTATGCCCTGGGGGCATATAATATTTTCATAGAACGCGTTGTCGTCAAAACATTAAGAAGGGCTTATTCGATATGAAATTGAAGGGGCTGTGGCCCTTTTTAATAGTCGAAAGTTATTGGAAGGCAACTTCATGCCCACCATTTCCGTAATAACATCCAATCAAAATTTTGAAATAGTCATTTTGTTCCATGAAGTTAAAAGATAAGGAAATTATACCTTTGAGCAGGACCCTTCCCCCACAGTCTTCATGGCAAGGGTAATAAGTTATGCCTTGGAGGTATATAAGTTTTTTTTGAAATATTTTTCGTAGAAACTTGAAAAGGCTCATTCGATTGGAAATTCAAAGGGCTAGTGCCCTTTTTAATAGTCGAAAGTGATTTGAGGGCAACTAACCCCCCTCTCACACCCACTTTTTTCCCCAAACACATCCAATCAAAATTTTTAGATAGACATTTTGTTCAGCGTAGTTGATTCTCACATAGAAATTATGTTTTTGAGGAGGACACTCCCCAACATCCCTCAGGGCAAGGGTTGTAATTTATGCCTGGGGGCATATAAGGTTTTTATAGAAAGTGTTGTCGTAGAAACTTCAAAAAAGGCTCATTCGATTGGAAATTTCGAGGCCAGCTCCCTTTTTAATATCCAAAAGTGATTGTAGGGCAACTAACTCCCCTCTCACGCCCAACTTTTCCCCAAACACATCCAATCAAAATTTTAAAATGGCCATTTTGTTCAACGTAGTTGGAAGTTCTTGAAATTAAGTCTTTGAGGATGACCCCCCCCCCCCCCACATCCCTCAGGACAAGGGTTGTAGGTTATGCCTTGCAGGAATATAAGGTTTTTTATAGAACACGTTGTCGTAGAAACTTCAAAAAGGGCTCATTCGATAGGAAATGAAAATAGGTAGTGACCTTTTTATAGTTGAAAATAATTGGAAGGCAAATAACACCCCTTCCACACCCACTATTTCCCCAAACACATCCAATCAAAATTTCAAGATAGACATTTTGTTCCAAGCAGTTTAAAACTTAGGAAATTATACCTTTAAGTAGGACACTCCGCCAAAGTATTGAGGGCAAGGATTATAAGTTATGCCTTGCGGGCATATAAGTTTTTATTGAAATGTTTGTCATAGAAACTTGAAAAAGGGCTCATTCTAGTGGAAATTCAAAGGGCTAGTGCCCTTTTTAACAATC